>JAPKLW010000355.1:322230-370799 GCA_026898455.1 Plectranthus barbatus
CTTCAACATGCATGAAACTCTAACATGCATGAAGTCATATCACTTCATGTTCAAAGGTTTGATAAAAGAGCAAGTCCAAATTATCTTAAAGCAGCTATTGAAATGTGTAGGAGTAGTCCCAATATAACTTGAGGAAGTAGTTCGAGTGGGTTGAGGAGACTAGTTTGAAGAAGTGGACCGAGCCCGTGTAGTTCGAGGAACTCGAGGAGCTTATCGAGTTGGATGATATGGTGCATATCTTGTTTCATTCTTGAACAAATTTTATCCTTATCAGTATTAGATTTGGATAGAAATAAATCTATTAGAGATAAACTTAAATTTAGATATATCTTACTATATCTAGGTTTTATATTCCTTATGTATCTAAGAATATTTCTCTTTATATACCTCTGCTCTCCACCAATTGTAATTATCCATTATTGTTACAAAGTATTTTTTTTTCACCATAATAAAATCATCAACGAGGAGGCTAGAAGAGTGGACGTAGAGCATAGCTCGAACCACTATAATTTTTTCTATTCTTTAGTTTTTGACAAAAACTTGCATTAGGCATGCCTAAACGGTTTAGGCGGGTTCTATCCATACTCAAATGCGTTCACCTATCCCATTAGGGTATATTAGATGAGTTTCGCTTGAGTTAATGGATCTAATATACCCTAATGGGATAGGTGAACGCATTTGATTATGGATAGAACCAACCTACACCGTTTAGGCGTGCCTAACCTCAAACCTTCCCTTAATTTTTTGTTTGTTATTTGTGTGTACAATCACTTCAATTCACAACAAAATGCGTATTTTTCTTAAATATAAGTCATTCTTTTAAGAAAAAAAATGTTTTATTCTAAAAAAATAAGTATATATCTATTAAAGTTTATTGTTTTCTTACGATTCTTACAACAAGGCAATTTAGTTGGAGCCAAATGTGGAAGTATTAATTAAATTGATTATATAATTTACCAATTAAATTAAATGAGTTTTTGTTGAATTTATTGTGTATAATTCGGCTCATAATGAGTTAATGGGTATCCAAAAAAAGGAAATCTAATTCGGTCATTTTTGTGTGTGTAATTTTAATTAAAGTATTTTATTTTTGGGTAGTGCTAAATGACCAGATTCTGGTCAACCAGAACCCACTAAAAGTATATTTATTATTTTTTAATCGAAAAATGCAAATGATAATTTACTATAATCACCCCAATTTAATTTGGCCTCAAATTTAACAAATCTCTTTTATGTATATTCACCTTTTTTACTCTACCAAAAACCTTGTGCCATTTGATTTAATATTCAACATTTTCAAAAAAATTAATATCTTTCCAATTTTCGTTTTTATAAAAATTTTATATGTTGGAGTATAATATTTTTGTTAACTCTCCTATATTAAAATAGAGATTCACTCAAATGCTAAAATTAAAGTTTGTGCTAAATAGGAATGAATCTCAGCCTTTGGATTGATAACATCAATGGTTGAGATTAAAGCATAAAGATTTAAAAATTAATCATAAAATCCGTTTGTGCTTAATTGCTTTATAAATCGTGCTTAATCGAATTAAGCACGATTTATAAAGCAAAAAAGCATAAAATCTGGGGAAATGTTTTAATCTCAACCATTAATTTTTTTAGATGAATGGTGTAGATTCATTCCTATTTAGCACAAACTAAGTTTTAGTATGTGAGTCACTCCCTATTAAAATATATGTATGTCCATGTTATTTATTCTTTTATTTTATATTATAATATTATTAAAAGTAACAACACAATATTACGAGTATTATTAATTTAATTTTATAAAAGAACTTATGCTTATAATATACTACTAGAATTATCATTTTATTTTATATTATAAAGTCTTAATGTGTAAAATTCAAATATATAATATTTACGATTATTAATTATTTAGCTTATATAATATAATGTCATGTTATAACATAAAAATTTATACTTTATTATTTAGTTTTATGATTATATGAATTCATTTTATACCATAGTTTGATATTAACAAAATAAAGATTATTTTTGTATTATTATATAGAAAATAATTAAATATAAATTACAAAGATTAATTTTACAACAAATCACAATTTTAAACTATATAAGTTTGATAAAAAAACTATATTTACAACACATATAAGTTTAATTAAAAAAAATCAAACATACAACTTGTAAACAAAAGAGTACGGCGAAAGTATGCATGCAAAAAATTATTAATGTACTATTTAGAGTGTGAGCGCACCATTCAGCCTCCTCGTAGTCAGAATAAGGTATTTATAGTTTTTCCTTGAACTGTCTCCTTGACGGCAGATTTCCCGTAAGAATCAGAGTACAAGGTGTATTTGATTGTTGTAGTCCTTCTTGGAGAGAAAAACTACCAAGAAAAAACTTGACAACACTAAAATTCTGAGTCTCGTGTTCACTCAGGTGACACACAAAAAGCTATAAATGTGGGTAGTAAGTTTGATATTCCCTTCTAGTTTTGTTGCATTCGGTAATCTAGTTGGCATCTGGGTAATCTTCTCCTTGTTGAAATCTCCGGTATTTATAGCCGTGAGATAGAAGGTTTGAAATAAATACCCGTTAGAGATAAAATGAAAGATATCCAATTGACTGTCTCTATTGGCTGCTGCACTAGACGTGTATGTGGTGCTTTTCCAGATGTTGGCACTCGCGGTAAAATTATACTCCTCTTTGTAGTTATATTTTAAAAATAAAAAAATAGATTTAATATGTTTATTAATACAACAAAAATAGACTATCATTGCAAAATAAAGACCAAGACTACATCTTACATACCAAATTACAAAATACCATATCCACTAATTCATAAGCTATTTTTTTCATTGTGATAGCATTATGGTCCAATCTTTATGAAGTTATGATTCAAAAGATAAAAGTTATGAGATTGAGTTAGATAATTTTAGTATAAACTCTGAAAATAAAATCAGTTAATATAAAGATATCATGATATTCACTATAATTTTTTTACTTTATAATATGGTACGTTGTATGATATTGCAACTCAACATTTAGTGATTAGTTAATTCTATTTCATAATATCTAATTAAATATGTGCATTCACATCTCAATAATATCATGTGTGTATTATTATTTCAATTTATACTATAACTAGACTTATATTGAGCGATGCGCTATAATAAAGTATGAAGTTTTATATTATAATATCAAATATATATATATATATATATATATATATATATATATTTGATATTATAATAAGATATCATATCTTAATATTATTGATTATTATATGATTAAAAATGATAATAAGATCTTATTTATCACGTCATAATATTATAATCATGATTTCATTTTACAGTAAAGTATATATCACTTGTTAATATTATGAATCTTTATACTATATTAGATAGATTGTGTTATATTACATTTTAGCTTTATGCATTATTGTTTATTTTGTGTGATACTATAAATATGTGTCACTTTCATTTTATAATTAGTTATAATTTATTTTTATAATATAATATAATGTGATACTATAAGTTATAATCTTTTTCATAGCATTATATTTTTTTATATTTTCTTATAATTTTTTAGAAACTTCATTAATAATTAGTCGAAACATATTTTAAAACTTTTATTTAACTTATATACTTTTTATTAATTAAACATTACTTTATATATATATATATATATATATTAAATGCTAAGTCTTTACTTGTGTTTGCATTATATTTTGATTTTATTTTAAAGTTTATGAAAATAAAATGAATACACTATAAAATATTTTATATTCTTAAGATATACATTGATAAACAATTAAATATTTTACAATTCAACTAAATAATTTATATTTTTTAAATACTCCCTCCGTCCCATTATATTAGGCACAGAGGGAGTTGGCACAATAACCAACGTAATGAAATTTAAAGAATGATTAGTGGATAAAATATTGTTAAAATAATACTAATGAAGAATTAAAAAAACTAAGGGCAGTCACACAACAAAATCCCAACCCAATCCACAGCAACTCTACCGGCGACGGCGGTGACGGCGGCAGTGGCGATAACGGCGACGATGCTATTTCCGATGCAATTGGAGGTTGAGGCGCAACAGAGCTACGTCAACAAGAAGCAGCTCGTCTGCAATCAATCCCCCAACACCACCCTCGGCTTCGTCTGCAACTCCGCCGCCCCCTCCAACACCTCCTTCCGCACCTTCCGCTCCACCCCGTCTACAACAGTCCCGCCTCTATTGCCTACCTCCTCTCCGCCGACGGCTCCCAGATCGCCTCCTTCAACGACATCTCTGACGTCGCCCCCCTTCCCGCCGACACTCTTGCCGTCGTCCCCGTCAATGTACTCTTCCAAGCCGATAAGGCATCGCACGACTTGCACCTCGGCTTGTTCAAGCTACTTGAAGAAACTTTGTCTTTGGAAGTAGAAACCACACACCTGTACCGTCGGAGCTCCGGCGAGCCAACACTGGGGTGGCGAAAGCGTCGAGGCAGGGCGACGATGAGAGGAGGGAGAGGAGGGCGGCGATGGAGAGAGGATCGAGAGAAGTGAGTTTGAATAATTTTGTGGGAGGGGATTTAGGGTTATGAAGGGTAGGGTTGGAATTTTAGGTTTTATTAGGGGTAGGGAGGTAAATTATGGTGTCGTTAATTTTGATTAGGATTTGTTAATTTTTTTCCATTTTCGGAAATGTGCCTAATAAATGGGACGGACCGAATAGGAAAGTGTGTCTAATATAATGGGACGGAGGGAGTATAATATAAAGTGATATATATATAATATGTTTTTAAAGTTAAAATAATATTTTAGTTATTACTTGGTGATATTTGATGAATTAATTATATTATTGGAAATATAAATTGTATTAAGTGTAGAGAGAGAGAAAACTTTCAAATTTAAATAAATCTCTGCAATATATAAATTAATTGGGAAAGAACATTTTTGTAAAATAATCAAAAGCATTAAATAGTAATAATAAAATAATACTCCCTCCGTCCCATTAAAGTAGTCTCACTTTCTTTTTTTTTTTGTCCCATAGAATAGTCCCATTTTCCTAAAATGACAACATTTTTCACACTCACTAATAAAATATTAATTCCACTACACTCACAACCCTTAATTCCCGTGCCGAAAAGAAAAGGGATTTCTTCACCGGGACGGAGGGAGTAATAAATTATTCACAAAAATTACAATAATAGTCGTTGACCAGATTCTGGTAAAAAATATTTTCCTTTATTTTTATTACCCAAAAAAAGTGATTCCGACATTTTCAGTAAAGCATAGTTTTGAGTACTTCGTGAAACTGACGCAGAGTTTTGAGAGTGTCGTACACATCACCTCAGTAACCTCTGTAATCGGGTCGGGTCAATTATGGAGACTTGGGATCCGACAACCAAATCGGCGCTGACCCAGATCCCACTGTTGTCTGTGAAGGCCGGGCCGCGTGATGGCGCCGCCTGGACGCAGCGGCTGAAGGAGGAGTACAAGGCGTTGATCGCCTACACCGCCATGAACAAATCCAAGGACAACGATTGGTTCAGGATCTCCGCCGCCAACCCGGAGGGCACCCGATGGACCGGCAAGTGTTGGTATATTCACAATTTGGTCAAATACGAGTTCGATTTGCAGTTTGATATACCCGTTACTTATCCTGCCACCGCCCCTGAAATTGAGCTGCCCCAACTCGATGGAAAGACCCAAAAGGTTCAATTTTTTTTTTTTTTTTTTGCTTGTTTACAGTGTGCGTCTCTATTTTGATGCGATTCGTTGGATTTGTTGTTTGTGTAGATGTATAGAGGAGGGAAGATATGCTTGACGGTCCATTTCAAGCCGCTGTGGGCCAAAAACTGGTAATGCTTTGAAATGCTTCAACTGATTTTCTTGTGTCAATCATAATTTTTGAATTGATTGCTTATGGCTATGCAAGATTGCTCTAAAGATTTACTAGCCTTAATTGGGAATTCATTGAATTTGATGGTTTTTTTTACTGCTGGTTAGTTGTTACTTCAGAGTCCAGGTGGTTTCTTCTCATCAATGTAGCTTCATGGTTATCGATAACTGTGGGATATTAGTTTCAGGCTTATTGTTACTGCATTTTGTCAATTACCCACCATTTTCTTCGAGAGTGCTGAATGTTTAGGCTTCTACTAGTAATGATTTGGTTTTGAATATTGACTCATTGTTCTGGTATTGCAATATATAATAGCTAGCCTAAGTGTTGTACCACTAGCAACACTATTGATGTATGAAAACCCTTGGATGTGTCTACTGTTAGTGGTGCAACGGTGAAAGCACTTTGCCTAGAACCAAGAGGTCATGTGTTCAAATTTCCGGGGACATCTGGGTGTGAGTTTAAATAAGTGCAATACTATTTAAAGAAAGAAAGAAAACCCTTAGATGTTAGCAATAAAACTATTGCCTATTCTTATCGTCAATTGAACTGTCAAGTATTTCTATATTGGCCTTTGACGCTACAAAAAATCATCCAGTGCCCTAGTAAATGCTCAACCTGACTCTCAAACTCAACTCTGATGACAATTGTTGCTGAAACATCAGTTTCTGAAGATAACATATGTTGGCAACTTCTGAGTCTTTTATAGAGAGTGGCACACTTGGGACTCATCAATGACCCTGGTTTAATATCTAAAAAGCAGAGGAGCAGGCCCGCACTAGGTTCTTTAGGTGATATATATGTAGAAGCCAGATTGATATACTAGTTTTCTCGGCATTTGTACTTAAGAAAGGTTGAACCGGGATCAGAAATGATATATCCATAAAAACAAACTGATTACATTTACCACGATGATTGTTGTAGTCTCTGAGATGAAAGGTTGGGGCTCTCTGTTTTTCTTTGAGAGGTGGTAAAAATCTTGATCTGATCTCGTGACTAGTTTGATTCTTTCTGCATTAATCCAACACGAACTAAGAGGAATTTGATACAGTGTTTTAGACTGTGGTATTCTTCTGGCCTGGGGCATGCCATGAAGTTAGTTGATTTCTTAATTTTTTGCTTCCTGGTGAAGAACTTCATTGCTTTTAGCAGTTACTTGTCGTTCTATTCAAGAAAATATTTCATTTTATATGCTAACTCTGAGTAATCCATTTTGTTTTGGCAGTCCTAGATTTGGCATAGCTCATGGACTCTGTCTGGGCCTAGCTCCATGGCTTGCTGCTGAGATTCCTGTTCTCGTAGATTCTGGAATGATCAAGCATAAAGATGATACAGTAACAGCGGCATCCGATGAATCTTCCGATGTAAAGGCTGCTTGAGTTCTAACTAATCAATAATTATTGCAGATTTCTTCAGTTGTAGGAGAAGATAGAAAACTCAGCATGTCTCTCTAGCAGAATTCTTGGGTGTATATGCTTATTTTTGAGTCTGAACATTGCTGATTTTTCAGTGATTTTGATTTTGCAATACATATTTGATAAAATGATAATTAATTTCTATTTCAAGTTCGAATTTCTATAGTAGCCCATTTTCTCGAATCAAAGTGATGAAGAAGTGCCAACTATGAAGTGACTTCAAATTCTGCTGCTGCTTTAAAAGAAGTATTTACAAGGCAGTAATGGTTTTACTTGATCAAAACATTTCTAGCACATCAACAAACATGAAAAAAAAAAATGAACAAAAACAGGAACATCAAGCTTTCATCGAGTCGAGAATACGAACTGGAACCGGAACCGTAACCAGAACCTCTTCCAAGATGAAGTGAAGATCAGAACAATAAATTATCAAGATTCTTTGCACTTCAAATTGAGCATCAAGCGCCTCTCTGCCAAACAGCATGAACAGAGCAGAGCTTCATCTTTTTCTTTTTTTTTTTTTCCTGCTCCATAATCAGAGTTTTGGATTTGGATCTTGTGCAGCACGAGCTTGTTTTATATCATTCAGAAATCTCTTGCCAGGTCTCCTCTTTCTATTTGGTTTGGACCAGGCTCAAAAGGAAATCTGTAAATATATGCTCATATTCAGGCACTTTCCCATATCCTGCAAATCACCAAAAACCATTTATTGTGTGCCTGAAATTGAAAAATATAGCCTTTTTGACAGGAAAAATGGTGAGGCTGGAAAAATATATACCTGGAAAATAGTTAATGTCTATCACATAGTAGCGGTCTCGATCTCCATGCTCCCGGATTATATCCATGTTAAACAGCCGCAGACCCTATTTCCACGACACGAAGATTAAAACTCGAGGAAGTAGCAAGCAAGAGCCATGATGAAAACCCACAAGTAATGTTATTCTCACGAACAGTCCCGAGAACAAAAAGGGCAAGTGTTGTACGTACCAGGCGGGGCCGTAGTTCTCGAGCCAGTCTCTCGAGCAATGGTCTTGGAGGGAGTTCTGCAGAGATAATGTGGTTTTAAGATAAGTAACACTATGCCTATTTTCTTGGTATACATTTTTTCGTAAGAGTTTTTCAGCACATACAGAAGATATTGGAAGATAGAAAGAGAAGACAAATGGATTGTTTCACAGTTAATAATAGGGGTGAGCATGAGTCAAACCGGCTTGCGAGCTACTAGGGATCGGCTCGAAAAAACTCGAAATCAACTCGATGCTAATCGAGTCGAGCTCGAGCTTCATGATACTCAAATCCAATAGGCTCGTGAACTTTATCGAGCTCGAGCTTGGGTTCGAACTAGGCTTACGAGCCTTCCCGAGCTTAATATAATTAAAAATTTTATTCCTAAATTTATTATTTATTAATAAAATAATTTAATATTTTTATTAATTTAAAATAAATTAAAACTATCAAGCTTGATCGAGTCGGGCGAGGCGAGTTTGACATCGAGTCGAGCTCGGGCTTAGAATTTTCGAATCAAGCTCGAGTTCGAGCCTTGCAATACTTGACTCGACTCGTGATCACCCCTAGTTAATACAAGCTGGTAAGCTCGTGTATGATAATTGCAAGTCCACCTACCGGCAATGTGAGGCTCCAAGTCTGCGTCATCGGCAGATGCAGCAGCACAAGATACTCTAGGAAGACGATAAACACCTGCATTCTTTTTTAGCTCGCGTTTACTCACGTCCGGCAAAGAGAAACGCCTCACAACCTTTATTGCTTCCCCAACAATATAAACTTTGAAGAGCACGCCTCCTAAAATAGCAGAAAAGGGAAAGATTAACGAAACACATTCTTCCCTGCTAGGCATTGAATAGGTAGGGGAAACCAGACGAACAATGGTGTCATACCGTGATTAATAAATTCCTGCAGAACCAGTGGGGGTTCGAGCTTTTGGAGAGACAACTCATCGTAGGCCAGAGACAGCTCATGCGACTTTGCAAACAACGGCTTTGCCACTGAATATTATTTGATTACAATAGTTAACATTTAACATCCAAATAATAGTCAAGATGCGCATATACATAGAAGTGAAGGCCTCCACGAGCAGTTCAAGATTTTCCCAACCGGTACAACTAATCCAAGGTTTTCTGATTAATAGGAAGCAATAAGCATATAAAGGGGACATACCGAGAGGCAACCTCAGCCCAGCCATGCTTACGGAATCAGGAATAGATGATGGATCTTTATTGATAACAAACTGTTTGGGTACACGTACTTTTCCTGTAAGAAAAAAGGACATGAGAAATCAGTTCCTAATGATTCCATAACCAAGGCACCAAGAAGCTTATAAATGAAAGCAACACCTCGTGTACGAGCATGCACATAAAAATTTACCGTATGTGTCTGAAAGATTCAGGTCAGCAACAACCTGGAGCATAGACTGCCGGTTGTGCACATGCTGTATCGCATCAGGAGGATCAAGAACCGTGACATTGGGATGGGTTCTCCGATAATCCTTCAAAAGAGAAAAATGAAACAATGAGAATTGACCCACAGAAATCATGCGTTCATACATTTTATTAATTCAAAGACATGATTGCTTGCTTAAATATGCACTCCCTCAAGCACAAGACCGAAACTACTTATTGAGGAATCTCATACATAAACGCAATACATACAGTAAAATAGCAGGTAATCCGAATAAATGGACAATGTAGGAGTTTTGCTATGTAGACCATTCCACGGAAAGAGAACATCATCACTGCAGGAATATGGAGACTTGGACCTCAGTTAGGAACTCTTATTCATGATGCGAGGAGGGAGTAAAGTACTCAGAAAAGATGGCGATAAGTGGACAGCTGGTCGCCCACCAGTCGCATACAATCATGCCCACTATGTCACCAATGCGAATCACACGATTCTCCATGTATCCTAATTGGTCTTTCTAAACTTAAACTCTTATAAGCCATTTGGCACAATTTCTTAATAGACATTGAATGATGAAACCAACCTCAAGGATGCGTCCCCATTCTTTTCCAGATAACTGCATGAAACAAAGTCGATATAATAGTATAGATTGGTTATCTCATCATTGAAGATAATGAATAAAAGAAAATGTTAAGCTAGACTTCGAGAAGGGTCAAGAAGCCCGTGAAACTCACCTTATGTAACACAATGTCAAAAGGACCTTGATCTGAAAGGGGCTTACTATGATCAATAGCAACAAATAAAATTCCTTTGTTCCTGCATTTTTTTGGCATCGAAATACAAATAGCTAATAAGATTTTTAGCACAAGGCAAGTACTAAGAGACAGCAGCACATGTGATTTTGAGGAGAGGACTTGTTATCAGCCTCCGTATAAAATCATAAAAGCCTTATTGCTTTTGACAAAATCATTCATTCAGTCAAAAACGGCACAACTGCCAAATACTTGCAAGTTTCTTATGCAGGAAAATAATGGAACACAACATAAAAAGCTTTCGATCTTAGAATAGAGCAAGAATAGATAGATTGTCGAGAGGAAAAAATAGATCATAACAGTTGATATTAAATGCTTAGTAATCAGGTTGCAAATGGTGCTCACCCAAGATAATTCGAAAACGCACTCACTATAAGTCGTTGAAGCACAAACTTAACATTGCTAAAGAAAGTTAAAACAATCAAAAAAATAATAGAATAACTGTCACTGAAAAGCCAAATCCATTCTGATTAACTAAAAAGTCCAGTCACTTCAAAACAGGCAAAATAAGGGGCAAACTGATCGGCTGAGTACTAGAAAACACGGTGGAAGTGATAAAAATCACATCATAACTTCGCTAATATCTTTAGATGTGAACACAAATTGAGCCTATGCCACAAACATCATATTGAAGGCTACTAATCATTAAGAATATCTTCAAAAAGAATACTCCTAGTATACATCTATAAACAGTTTACATTCAGTTCCACTCAAACGCCGAAACAATAAATTTTACAAAACAATTTATCCTCCGAAATAAACCCGAGAGAAATATAGGATAAAATGCACAGCCCTGAAAAGTAAACAGAAACTTAAGAATATATGCATCAACGCAATCTCAATCAGAACAAATACCTCCACAATAAAATCTAACATTTGAAATACGCAAGAATCTGATTCCCTTACACAAACAAGGGATTCATCCTATTTCCATTGGAAATAATTCAACACAAACAAACAGCAGCAGCATACCGATAACTAATGCATTCAAAATGAAACCCAAAAAAAAAAAAAAAAAGGAAAAAAAAGAGTGAAACAAAAGAAAAAAAAACAAAACAGAGCTGATATCAATCCGCCCCAAAAGATAGTCACGTTTCATATTATCTACAAACACGCATGTGCAGAACATCCAAATTACTCTCCTTTCCGGGATTTTCACCATGAATTCGAACGTTAAAATGATATTATAGATATGCATACATACATACATACATGTATAAATAGACACGCAACGACAAAAAAAAAAAAGAAAAAAAAAAGCAAGAATGATTTACCTAGCTAATCCTTCAAGCTTGGGCTGCAAAAAGCTCTTAATCTTCTTAGAAGTGAGAGCGTATCCCACCACGACAGGCGCCGGCGAGAACCCTCCATCGACCGTTACCGCCGCATACCTCATCTGCGCCACCATTTTCTCTTCCTCCACCTCCCCGTCTATTATAACCTCTTTCTCCTCCTTTCCTTCTTTACAGTAGGCTATTTCATCTCTCATCCTCATTCCCAACACCTATATATAGAGATATATACACACGTATAAAACTTAAACCGAGATTCAATATCCTTCTTCCAACCAAGCCAATAAAAAAAAAAAAAGAAGTAATCTTTTTTCTACGAATCGTTATTTTAGCCTAGTTCACGTCGATTTCTTAATGGGGCTAGCGCGGGGTCTCTCCAAATGCAGCAAGTGTCGTATTTTTGTGAAGAAAAGGAATATGGGGCTAGAATTGGAGCGAGGGTAGGAAGATTTAGGCAAGAAACGGAGCGTATCTGAGTAGAAAGAGAAATGCTCGCGTAGATGGAGGCAGAGATGAGGTGTAGAGCGAATGCTTAGATTTGCAAAAGCTGAAATGCAACGCGTGGAGCTATTGAGAGGAATATTGTAATAATATCATATGCGATATATCTATATGTATCACATGTATAAAATATATATATATATATATATATATATAGATAGATAGAGACAAGAGAGAGAGAGAGAGCAGCGAAGGAAGAACGCGCTTCTTGGCGCGTGGGAGACACTTGCCTTCTACTTACCGGGCCGGGCGCCCGAACCCGATAAATTCCACACTGAGATCAGTCACAGTATATAACTAACAAATCTCAAGGGTTCTTGCTCGACAATTTTTTGCAATTTCTGTCAATCCAGCGGGAAACCACTCCAAATTCTATCTTGGGAAATCAAACAATTGGGTTTCAGATTGCTCTTTCTGCGTTACTGGTTACTAGTTGGTGTAAGTGAAAACAATCTCCATTTCTATCTCTAAGTGTTTTCCTAATTTTTGTTCATTGAATTAGATGCTTGTAATCGTCATGCGTGTACTCAGACTGTGCGCCATCATTATATTCGACGCATTGAACTCGTTTCTGAAGTTTAATAGTGTGTTTTTGGCTGAATTCGAAGTAAATTCTTATGTTTCTCGGTGAATAGATTTCGAATCTGTTTTAGAAATGGAAGGATACATAGTTCAGAATCTTGGGCATGCCCTAGAAAGATAATTATGCTAGTTGAGACAGTCCCACATTAGCCTGCCAATTTTTTTTTATCGTCTATGTTGGAAAAACTGGATTTTTTTTTTAATTATTATTTTGCAAAATGGGCTTGAGGATTGTTAAGAATGGTATATGATTGATGAATATTGCATACTGGTTATTAGTCTTCCATGTTTGTGGATTTTGAAATCAAATCATTTGATTGCACGTATATATAGTATACTGTTAGCTTTTAATAGAGTTTCCTATGCATGTTGGAACTTCACTAAATTTCTTTGACACCAGAGCCATCTGTATGGTTCTAGATTATGATTCTTTTGTCGTTTAACGCTATAATCAATTCTACTGTTTGATTAGGGTTATTTTTGTTTACCAATTTACTCAGTTATTAACTCAAAAAAGTTTGCGTATGTATCAAATCATAGCTTGACTTGTCTAACTGAGATCTTGGGTATGCCCTACAAAGTTATTTATTATAGTTGATTGAGCCCCGCATTATCCTGCCATGTTTTTGTCGTGCCTGGTTGGAAAACGTGGAAATTGTTTTTTGGGATTTGTCTTTTAGTAATGGGGATAGGGGAAAATCGATCCCGAAACTTTTCATTAAGACGTCTTTACACATGAGACGTCCATTACTGGGTGTCTTCTGAGAGACGGGTTGAGGGTTTTTAAGAATGACATATGATTAATGAATATGGTATAGTTGTTCTTATGGAATTATTAAGATTAAATCATTTGATAGTGTGTATATATACTATACTGTTAGCTCGTATGAATGTTGGAACTTCATTAAATTTCTTGGACACCAGAGCCATCTGTCTGGTTCTCAATTATGATTCCTTTGTCGTTTTGCGCTATAATCAATTCTAACCGTTTAATTAGGATTATATTTGTTTAGCGGTTTATTCAGTTGTTTACTGAAAAAGTTTTCATATGTATCATCAAATCATAACCAACTTGCATAACAGGTATAATCCCTTATCATGATTTAATTAACTGTACAACATACATGGTTTCCCTTTGAAATAATTGGGTGTTGTGGAACTCATGCCGTTAACATTCTTGACCGAAGCTATTATTCTCTTGACAGAATTCTGAGGTATGTCGGCTCCAGTCACTCCTGCTAAGAGGCCTCATGACCAAAGTATTACAGATGTAAGTGGTAGAAAGAAGTGGCAGAAATCAGCAGCTGTAGGCTCTGATAATGCAACGTTTGTTGCATCATCTTCTAGCAAAGTTATACGAGTACTTTGCCCAGCCTCCAACATTGATGGCATTATTGGAAAAGATGGCAGCAACCTATCTCAAATATGCCAAGATACTGGAGCAGGAGTCCGTGTCGATGAAGTTGTCCCTGGGTGTGATGAAAGAGTCATAATTATAGAAGGGTCGGACAAAACTAAGGAAATGACGAGTGAGCCGATTGTGGCTGAAGGTGAGGAGGCTAAAATCCCTGAATCGGCTGAGGACCCTGAAGAACATGGGGAAGGCAATGACAAACAGGATGTTCAAGTAGATGACTCTAGATCAGAGAAAGAAAAAGAAACTTCGTCTGTGCAGAGAGCTTTGCTAGTTGTGTTTGATAAAATGATTGAAATGTTGACTGAGACGACTGAAGGAGAAGAAGAAAGTAAAAAACCATCTAAATCTGTTGTTAGGCTACTTGTATTCTCTGGTCAAGTAGGCTGTTTGTTAGGGAAAGCTGGCAGTGTCGTAAAACAGATGTCATCCGAAAGTGGAGCACAGATTCGAATTCTTCCGAAAGACAAGCTGCCTTCTTGTGCATCTTCTTCAGACGAACTGGTTCAGGTACTCCAGTCTTTAATCACATTAGTAAACTCACAGTGAACTATGTTTATTCAGATTACCTCTGCAATCTCTACTATGTGTAATTGTAAGTGCAAAATATTGTTGAATCTGTATATATTAATCTAATTCAGATATTGAATATGAAATAATGGCATTACTAGGACCAAAATCCCCCTAGTAATTTAATTATATTAATGCAAAAATGGTAAAATCATTTAGCACTTAATGTAGGCTTGATGAATCGAGTGTAGCTTGACATCTATTCGCTATTGCAGATCGCTGGTGGTCTTGATGCCATCAGGAAAGCTCTTCTATCAGTTTCCCAACAGCTGCTCGAGCATATTCCTAGGAATCAGGATCCTTTCCCAGCAAACCCTTCTGGTCCGTCATCTCATCCAGCTCCTTCTAGACAGGAAAGATTTCCACCTCCGAGTCGTCCTTTCCATGGACACGGAGCTCCATATCCTTCCGGGTTTAATGATGCTGAGGTCAACATTCATGGTAGGATGAATTTTCCTCCTGAGATCATAACCTTCCGAGTGCTGTGTAAAGAGGAGAAGGTGGGTGGTGTGATTGGAAAGGGAGGTTCTATAGTCAAGGCTCTTCAACATGAATCTGGGTGCAACATCAAGGTCCTAGAGGGTACAGGCGATGCTGAGGATCGCATAATTATCATATCTGGCCCTGCTGTACGGTTTTGATTATTTGATTATTTACAACATTCTTCTTTTGTTCCACACGTTTTAATAAATTTAAGGCAATAAGCGGTGGCTGATTAGTGATTTCCATTTAATGCAGTACCCAGATGATGCTATATCTCCCCCACAAGATGCTGTGCTTCGAGTGCAAACAAGAATATTTAGGTCTGCACCCGAAAGTAAGGATAATACTACGGTTGCTAAACTCCTCGTTGGTTCTCATCAAATAGGATGTCTTCTTGGTAAGGGTGGTTCAGTCATTGCTGAAATGAGGAAGTCAACCGGAGCTTACATCCGCATTCTGGGTAAAGACCAGGTCCCAAAGAATGCTTCAGAAAATGAGGAAGTAGTTCAGGTATGCACGGGTTGAAGCATTACGCGTTCTTGGCTCTTGCATAGAATTTTACTGTGAACTTAATTATTCTGTTTTAAGGGGTTTTACTAAATCACATTTTATTTTTCGGTACCTCATCGTCTATGGTTCAAATGTTGGATCCACAAAGTGTAATCTGGTAGTAATATATTCTTCTGTCGCATGCAATTCTAGGTCACCGGTGAGTTCGAAGTAGTTCAAGAGGCTCTTGTGCAGATAACATTGAGGTTGAAATATCATTTCTTTCGTGATGCATTCCCTCCCACGGGTCACCCTCCTAGGTCAGCATTTTTGGAGCAAATGCCCCCGTTCCCATCGTTCATGGCAAGACGAGAATTTTCACCTTCTGGAACGTTCTCCAATCGAGGCCCACCATTCAACAACTTCGATGGTCCAGGGGGCCTTCCTCCAGTTGGTTTCCACCCGCATGATGATCAGCGTCCTTTTTCTCATGATTATCCGAACCTCGGGATGCCTCCACACATGCCAGATAGAATGCCTCCTGCAGCACCATGGGGACCCCAGGTATGAACCTTCAGGTTCCAAAATATGATAGTCATATCTATTGCACGATGGAGCTTTACCCGAACAATTACTATTTACTGCATTTAGTCGAACGAGATATTTTTAACTAAATATGACTCTTTGAGTGGTGTGACATCTTTCTGTTTTACTCATAGGGACCGATGGAAGGGCCAGGTCCAATGGGATTTCCAGACTATCCAGGCGGTCCTCAAAGAAGACTCGGTGGATTCCCAGGGTTCGTGCTTCTAGAATTGCATAATTTCGTTTCATCTATATTCTGATGTTTTTGTTCACCATTGCAGAGGAAATCAACAAGCTGTTATCACAAGCACTACTGTGGAAGTAGTTGTGCCTCGCTTCGTGGTTCCTGCTATCTACGGAGAGGATGGCGGATGCCTCAGACAAATTCGCGAGGTATGCATCCGAACAAATCATGCTTTTTCTTTGTCTTTTGTTTATGGAATTCAATGCATGTAACATCAGTCAGATTGTTGGATTCCGGTTTCAGATTTCGGATGCAAAAATCACCATCACGGATCCAAAACCAGTGGCAACAGAAACTGTGATTATAATATCCGGGACGCCGGAGCAGACGAATGCTGCACAGAGTCTGATCCAAGCATTTGTGATTTGTGAGACTGAGGCAACCTGACTCTGTTGATATATGGTAGCATTCCATATCTTGCTTTTACCAGCTGTGTAATGGCATGTCACTAATATCTTGCTATTTTCAGTTCTTGTGAGAATGCAACACCCATATACTAAGGATTAAATGTACTAATTAATTTATTTAGAATCTCAGGCATTGTTGTTTTTAGAAATACACATCTGTGCATGCTCGTGTGTCTCTACTTTTTGAATGTCGATGAATCATCAGTGCATTTTTTGTTTTTTGAAAATTGGGTTTTATTTATATATTTTTGTAATTTGTTTATATTAAGTTCGCTAAAACTCGTGAGCGTAAATTAAAATTTTCTCCATAAGACTACCCACTACAATAAGGTTGTTCAAAGGTTGTGGCTTATGTGGAATTAAAAAAAGAAAGAAAGAAGCTCACAACTAATGTTGTTCTGACATTAGTAGGTTATTCAATCTGTCAAGTGTTAGATTTTTGTTGGATTATCGGTATAAATGAACTAAAATGTTTGTGAGCTACTCGGATTTCGATTCGATAAAAGCTCGTTCGAGTTCGTTTAGTAAAGCTCGTTTATTAAATGAACTAAACTTGAGCATCATAGTATTTGACTCGTGAGTTCGTGAGCATGTTCGTTAGCTAAAATTAGTAAGAAATATAAAATAATTACTTTTATAAAAATAATAATTTCATGATTTAAGAGTAATAATAATGATAAATCTATCTAATAATGAAAAAAATTTAGAATTTGAGTATAAATATGATATTTTTTTTTTTTGGAATAGATAACCTTTTTTTTCAAAATAATAATGAAAATCTTAAATATATTCTAAATTTAGAAAGTTCGTTTAGGCTCGATAACATTAGTGAACATCAAAGTATTCAATAAAAAAACTCGAAGCTCGACTCAAAACTAAACGAGTCAAAATTGAGCACGACACTGCTCGACTCGATTCGATTCGATTACATCCCTAGGATTATCATATTTTATATTTTTTTACTTTAAATTTTAAATAAGATGAATAATTAATAAAAATATATATATCAAAATTCATTTTTTTTTCATCATAAATGGAGCTCAATATTAATATATTTTCATAAACAAATTCAATTTCTTCTTTTGCTTATATTACTTCTAATTGTGTTTATAATGTTTTTTTATTTGTGTTTATAAATTTAAATTATATGTTTATATATTTTGTAGATTTTTAAAATCTAACTAAAAAAACTAATAATATAATTAATATGTATTATCAATATAAACTGAAAATAAAATATAATGTAGGTTGAATAAAGTATTGATGTCAGTAAAAACTAAGTAATGTTATGGATTATATTAAATAATTAAATTGCATGAGAATGATTTTGCATTTTGAAAATATTTCCATCCAAATTTTCCTCACTAGGACAATGCCGAATGCCCATATTATACCAATCTAATTTTGCAGTTAAATTTGTAGCAGTAAATCCGATTTATCCTAATCAATCTTTTTTTTCATCCTAATCTTTGACTAACTAGTCTTATCCAAACCTTAAAATTTGACGTCACATCATTATCCAAACCCTCTGATTTTACTCTTGTCAAACTCTTTCTCTGTTAATTACCCAGTTTTTAAATATTTTTATCAGATTTTAAGATTTGATTTTTCTTTTCGTTTTTACGGCGGTGCATCATCCTCTCCTCTCAGCGATGGACGATTACTCTCTCCCTCAAGGCTCCTTTTTTCTGGGATTCGATAGTTCCACTCAGTATGTTTAAATTTTTTTTTATTTTCTCCTTTTTTGGATTTGTGGGACCGTTAATCTTGTCTAAAAGTCGATTGCTTTACAATCGGGAATTCAAGTTTTCATATCGTGATTATGTTTGATAATAATTTGAGTTCTAAACTAGTGTTGATTGTATGTAAAGATTATGTATTCTGATTGGAATTGAGGGGGAGATAGATGATTATCGTCTACTTTGTAGGTCACTGAAGGCAACTGTTTTAGATGCAAGCTTGAACATAGTAGCTCAGGAAATTGTTAATTTTGATTCTGAATTACCCCATTACAACACTAAAGATGGTGTTGTTCGAGACCCTTGTGTTAGTGGGAGGATCGTTTCTCCCACTATAATGTGGGTGGATGCACTAGACCTCATCCTTGAGAGGCTCAAGAAATCCGGGCTTGATTTCGGAAAAATTGCTGCTGTTTCTGGTAGTGGGCAGCAGCATGGCAGTGTGTATTGGAGAACCGGGAGCTCTAACATACTGTCGTCGTTGGACCCGAAGAAACCATTGTTGGACCAACTCTGTGATGCCTTCTCTGTGGAGGAGTCTCCCATATGGATGGATAGCAGCACTACGGAGCAGTGTAAAGCCATTGAGAAAGCTGTGGGTGGTGCTTTGGAGCTGTCGAGCCTCACTGGTTCGCGTGCCTATGAAAGGTTCACCGGCCCACAAATCCGAAGAATCTTTGAGACACAGCCTGAAGCTTATCAGAATACAGAGAGAATCTCTTTAGTTAGTTCCTTTGTGGCTTCCCTTCTTATTGGGGGCTATGCTTCTATTGATCACACTGATGGAGCCGGGATGAATTTGATGGACATAAAGGAGAGGGCGTGGTCGAAAAAGATTTTGGAGGTTTATATGTTTAATTTATATTTGAGTTTGTTTCTGTTTGCCATCAATCAAGATACCAAAACCATTTGCATAGATTAAGTTTTCAGTTTCTATGATTTTCAGCTAGATTTTAACCTCTTTCATCTATCTTCTGTTTCTTAGGTCACAGCACCAAACTTAGAGGAAAAACTTGGGAAGTTGGCACCTGCATACGCAGTCGCTGGTCCCATTGCTTCCTATTTTGTCGATAGGTTGGTGGCACCCGATCCTAGAAATTTTACGATATCCAATTACATTGCTTGTGTGAACTGACTTGATTTCTTTATCAATAAAAAACAAGTTTTAGCAGTAGGCTAGTGACTCATGTGCAGTATTTTATCACCTAATATGCAAATTAGCTTTGGAATCACAAGTCCCTGAGACATCCTGGCACTGCTTTTTTTTCGAATTTTACCTGTATCCATTCCTATTCTGTTCTGTCCAAGCGCTCGAAAACTCTTGTTCTTTTATATCTGATTGTTTGGTCTTGAACACATTCAGGTATCATTTCAACAAAAGCTGCCTAGTCATTCAGTGGTCTGGTGATAATCCCAACAGTCTAGCAGGTAAGTGTTTACTCTTATGTACCAATTCTTCTTGAAATATAAGACACCGATGTAATTCTGTGTATGTCGGCACTCTTTTGGCTGCCTGTTAAGCCTTCTATCTCTGATACTCTTCGACAAATCATCACGTGCATATGTTTTTTGATAATCAATCTTGGAAAGCTACACATCCATAGTTTCTTGTGACCATGAACGATGTTCATTGTATCTATACGAATGGTTTTTATCTTGTGAGGGTGGCTCGGTGAGTCTTGAACAAACTACGATAAGGGAATCATGAACTTGCTCTGTGATGTACCCTCATGCACGGTCATATACATATTAACTAGATCACTCCTTACACTGTTACACATATAGCATTGAATATGCTCTGCCATTTGTGTTTTCTTAGTAGTTAATGAGCCCTCACAGTGTTGCATCTCAATATCTTGCCAACACGTGGCTCCAATCAATGCCCATTTTCGAAGAAAACACATGAATTCGTTTTAGGTTCACTTCCCTGATCGTGGTAGCAATATAAACTTTGACGCGATGTGTTTGTGTACCCTCTTAGGTTTGACACTCAGTAGTCCTGGGGATTTGGCAATCAGTCTCGGCACCAGTGACACTGTAAGTTAGCTTGCTTTTTTTCTCTCTTACTCGCGAGCTTCTTTCGCCTTTTCTTGATTCGATCAATCCTATTCCTGGTTTAGGTTTTCGGCATTACTGATGAACACAAGCCATGCTTGGAGGGGCATGTTTTTCCTAATCCAGTGGATACAAAAGGCTACATGGTTATGCTTTGCTATAAGAATGGCTCCTTGACCCGCGAAGGTAGCTTACAAACTCTAAGACAACAGTATCTCTCTTCAAAGAAACAATGCGCGTGCATTAACTCCTATCTTTAACCTTGGTAGACATACGCAACAAGTGTGCTGACAAATCTTGGGATGTTTTCAACAATTTCTTGCAGCAGACACAGCCTCTAAACGGTGAGTCCGTCTCGTTTCTGCTATCGAACTGGTCTAGTTTTAATGGGGTGTTTATAATGCTGAACTCTGCAGGTGGGAAGTTGGGGTTTTATTACAAAGATCATGAAATTATTCCTCCCCTACCAGGTACATATACTCTCTCTCTCTCTCTCTCTCGCTCGTTTTTAAATTTGAATGTATTTACCTTCTGAATGGCATGACTGCAGTTGGATTCCATCGTTACGTTCTTGAGAACTTCAATGGAGACACAATAGAAGGAGTAGAAGAGCGCGAAGTTACGGAATTCGATGCTGCCTCCGAGGTAAGTGGACCAAAATCTACTTCTTTAGGCACAATCGATATACTCCTTCCGTTCCGATTATTTGGCTCGAGTTACTATTTTAGGGTGTTTCAATTATATGGTCAAATTTCTATATTTGGTATTTTTGTGATAATTTACCTTTATACCCCTGAATAACTTTGGAAAATGAGAACATTATATGTAATAATATGAAAATGAGAGGTTACTTAATACTTTAAATAAGGGTAATATTGAAAGTTTGTTTAAATATTATATAATTTTTGACAAACGTGCAATATCAAACTGGACCATTCACCAAAGAGTTCCTTTCAGATTCGAGCATTAGTTGAAGGCCAGATCCTCTCCATGAGAGCTCATGCCGAGAGATTCGGAATGCCTTCACCTCCGAAGCGTATAATCGCAACCGGTGGAGCATCGGCAAACGACAGCATTCTCAGCGCCATAGCTTCAATTTTTGGGTGCAATGTCTACAGAATCCAAAGCTCAGGCTAGTACTGATCACCTAAAACATCATTGCTACCTTGCAATCTCTGTTTTTTTTTACTCCGAAATCTCTTATTCTTCAGACTCGGCTTCCATGGGAGCGGCGTTGAGAGCTGCGCATGGTTGGCTGTGCAACAAGAAGGGCCGTTTCGTCCCAATCTCGTCCATTTATGCAGACAAGCTGGAGACAACCTCTCTCAACTGCCAACTTGCTGCAACCACCGGAGGCGAGGAACTCGCGTCCAAGTATGGTTTATTGATGAAGAAGAGAGTGGATATCGAGGATCGTCTCGTCCGAAAACTCGGACGGTTGTGATCTCTATCTATACCAAGGTTTCTGTTATGTTCTTGTTAGTTTCCATTGATTTTTGGAGTTTGCAGCAAATTTTCTTTCAGCTTGTAAAGCATGCATACAGATTGCAGAGCCTTGGCTCTCCAGTTACATTTTACAGAAATAGATTAAAGTTGAATTGATGATTGAATGGTTATGATTTTTATTTTTTTTTACCTTTTATCTATCTATTTATATTGATATATCTCTGTTTTTTTTTGGCAATTTTTTAAAACTATATTTAACTAAAATATTGATTTTGTCACCTTTCCTCTCAAAAAGATTTTTTACACTAACATTAATTACATTTTTATTTAATTTTAATTACTAATGTTCTATATTAGTATAACATATGTATACAACACGCAGACACAATACAATAACAAAATTATATTTATCATTTTTCTTTAAAATATTGCATTTTCACTAATTTATTTTATTTTATGAGTTAATAATTTTTTTATAAAAAATTGTACTTAAAAATATATAATATTATTCACTATATTATAATATAGAGTATTATTTGTTTGATTCACATATCACACAACTTTTGGATGCAATACTAATAAATAAATAAAATAAAGCATTATTATCAATTTAGAGTGAGAGAATAAAAGATAATTTAATTATATAATAACAATTCAAAAGATGAGTTCTGAACTTAGAATAAGAAAGATTCAAAATATTCTCGTGCTCCAAAAAATTATAAAATTCTCATTTCAGGACACTAATATATGATCCGTATAGACAATCTTAGAATTTTTATTTTTAATTTTTGTCCTAAATTGAAAATTCATTTTATAATTAAACAATCTTCTAGATTCTAAATCTAGTGTTAAAAAAGGATCTTTAAAATCCTGAATTTATAATAAGTCTAAAATTAAAAGGGCATTTTCATGCAAAGGGGTGCAAAAAAGTAGAAAATGGAAGAAGAGCATTAACACACCTCCCTTTAGGCCAGAGGGCTGCATAGAGCAGCTTTGCATCCTACCTAAATAACTCCCAACAATTTAATACATTGAGACACTAATGCAGCAAATAATGGAATTTGGTACATGACTTTTCAATGCATTAACACCAAATGCATGTGCATATGGTAACCATCCTAAAATCCCACATTACACTTCCACAACCACACACCTCATCATGGGACCAAACAATATTAGGCAAAAACTTGTACGAGACAGTTCAGACGAACGATGGATCCTACGACGTTGCAAGTGGGAACATAATATTGAACATGAATGAGCATTTGATCAAGATTTGCAGAAGGGGTGTGTGAAGAAAAAAACACATGAAGAGAAAGTCATGCTTGGATCTTGCATAGTATTGTATGCTATGCATGCTTCACCTATTTTTTTTATCTGTCACATGCAGTTCATTAATATTTGCAGTGTCAACAAACCAAACCTACTCTGAATAACTTTACATTAAAGAATGCAGAAAATGTTAGCTTTCAAGCAACAACATATAATAAAACAAATGAAACAAATATGTTGTGAACTAGATTCATTACCCTTTTGTCAAAAATCCAGCACAGGGTAATCACGAGCCGAGTCGAGTATTGGCAGGTTGGAGCTCGAACTCAACTCGAAAATTGCACGCTCGAGCTCGAGCTCAGATTTTTAAGCGCGAGCTCGATATTTTTAATTTATTTAAAATTTAAAATTAGTTATTATTAAATAATAAATTCAAGAATAAAAATTTAAATTTGATAAGACTCGTGAGCCTAGCTCGAACACAAGTTCGAGTCGAGCTCGATTAAAGCTCGACCTCGATAAGGCTCGCGAGCCTATCAGATCGAGGATCATGAAGTTCGAGTTCGACTCAATTAGTATCAAGTTGATTTCAAGTTTTTATGGAGCCGATCCCGAATAGCTCGCGAGTCGGCTTGACTCATGCTCATCACTAGTCCAGCATAGGAGACTCAACTTCTATAGTGGAGAAACTTCAGATGACAAAAGATGGCTTAGGCTTATGATATGCTGATGATCAAAACCAAAAAAAAAAAAAGGAACAACCATTTCCATATGTTTGGTGTAAGCATTATTCCAACATGGGGCAAAAGGAGAGGTTGGAAACACCTATTCACCTCATCATTGAGTATTAACATTTAACAATGTGCCAAGAAAATTCTGCTCATGTCTCTCTCTCTCTCTCTATACATGAACTCAATAAAATGCAGAAAACCTTAAAATGATAACATAATACAAAATGCAACCTTCATTTCCTCAACTAGGCAAAGTTTTTGTAAGCATAAAGCAAAATATTATAAAAGCAAGAGGCACTGATCAAAACTGGAAACAGCATTATCAAAAAAAGGAATACCAAATGACCAAAAGTTATAATTAGGTAGAGGAATGATGAGAAAACATAGATAAATACCATCATCAATTAGTCATAATCAGAATTCCATTCAAGTACATCACTTTTCTTTTCTTTTCTTTTTTTCTTGACTAACAAAACAAATACACAAAATCAATGTATACCACCATTTTCAGTTGCTTCCACTCAACCCCATCACTCCTCATTAGCTTCCCCCGGGAAAATGTTGAAATTCTCAAATGAAATCTTTTTCAGTAGGTTAGCAAAAAAGTAATTCAGAAAAAAAAAATAGAAGAAAAAGGGCCAATAATATATAAAAGAGTCATTTTTTTTTTGCTTTTTCAAATATTTTAGAGATAAAAAAGAAAAACTGTAGAAAATATGCCTGGCTCCATCCTGTCTGCCTTCAACCAGCAAAAAGCAGAAAAAAGCAATCATTCTTTCTCTTTTCTTTTTTTTCTGAGAGTGAAGAACAAACCACATTGTGCTTCCCCTCATCTGTGAAAACCCCATAAACACCTTGGATTCATAGTGCTACAGTCTTCCTTCAAAAGGGCAGCTTCGTCATTCCACCCCACAACCCCCCTCCCCCCGGGAACCGCCACCTCACCATTACCTCCACCACTACCACCACCACCACCCATTCTTGTTCACAAAATGCCCCCACAAGATTTTCTTCCTTTCTTTCCACCCAACAGCAGGAAAGCTTGTCTTTTTTCTCTACATCCAAAATGCTAGAGACTAGAGAGAGAGAGAGAGAGAGAGGGAAAAAAGAAGCTTTTGATTCGTTTTCTTGAGCGAGTGTAAATGTCAAAACTCTGTGGGTGGGTGTGTTGGGATTGGAGAATCAACTATCAAGAATGGGGGGAATGAATAGAGAAATACTAAAAAAATGAGAATGGGAATGGGGGGGTAGGCTAAGGCCGGTGAAAGGCCATTTTCAACTTTCTCTTTGTTCCCTTTTTACCATCTCTCCATTTTGTCTCTCCCTTTTCATATATTTTCTAGTTTGTTATAACACACTCTCTGTATTCCTACATTATTCCCACCATTATTAATGGCCTCCAATTCGTACACCCCCATCAACTTATAATTATAAAAAAAGTTTGCTTTTCAAAATTATTGAAGCTGAAGGCCTCACTTAAATTAAAAGCAACCAACTCTATAGTCCTCTACTACTTTGACTTTAATTATGGTTTGTACTTTTATAATTATTTCTTTTTTACTATACCCTCGAAATTAAATACTCCCTCCGTCCCGGGTTTCTTGAGACGTTTGACCCGGCACGGAGGTTAAGAAAAAAGGAATTAGAGAAGTTAGTGGGGTTAGATTAGTAGGTTAATGATTATGAGAGATAGTAAAGTATGAGAGATAGTGGGGTAGGAGTAGAGTAGGTTTAGTAGATAATTAATTAATAAAAACTTTCCAAAATAGGAAACGTTGCAAGTGTTCTGGGACGGACCAAAAAGGAAAACGTTGCGACTGTCCTGGGACGGAGGGAGTATATTTAAACAAGATGTTTGTCCAAATCAAGGTTTATTATATTTTAAAAAAGGTTTTGTTTAAGAGTCATTCATACTTTTTTTTTTAGTCATATGATAAGACAATGTGCTTTATCATTAGATCACCTTTATATAGCATAGTATGATGTTTCAAATTTAATTGGTTGGATTTTTGTTTAACAAATTATAGTGTGAGCACTTTTTCATACAATGATCATATTTAAATATTTTATGAGTAATGTATTTTTGTTAGTTTTGGATTTTTTGTGGAAAAATAAATATGATGATCGGAATCTTTCGTAGTGAAAGAAATGTAAGTGACAAAGTGTTGAGGATAGTTTGTGTATTCCTTAGGGATGTCTAGTTAGCCCGAAATTCGCGGGTTGATCCGATTAACCAGAGCCAAAATGCGGATTAGGGCTGAAATATTTTGGCCCGAAAAAATTTTTTAGCCCGATTAGTCCGAAATCAAATAACCCGAGGCCCAATACGATTTAACCCGATTATTATTTTTATTAATAATTTTTTCATAATTATAGTGCTAAAACATAATTCTAATATTTAAAATAATATTTATTAATTAGGTTTTAAATTATATAATTGTATTTAGTATTCAATACATAGTTAATTTTATTTATTTATGAAGTTAAAAGATACAAATATTACTAAAATAACCAATAATACATTTTTAATGGTTAAATTTATCCTTATATAAAAATTTGTGATGTGTTTTACATTTTTATAAGAAATAAACAATATTTTGTTTATTTTTTAATATTTAAAATATTAAAATAGTGAAAATACATTCAAAATAAAAAAAAAATTATTAATAAATTCATTGGCCGGACGGGCTAGCCCGAAAACCGATGGGTTAGGGTCAAGATTTTTAGCCCGAAAAAATTTCAGCCCGATTTGACCCGGACCGATTAGCCCGCAGCCCAATAAAGCTCACCCGAAACCCAACTGGTTAACCCGATTAACATCCCTAGTATTCCTACATAATAAAGTAGTATAATTCAAGAATTGAGAATCTGAAATTTACAAGAGTTCTACAATGACTTATTATTTTATACCTCATTTTACTGTGGTTGCGGTTAATCTGCCGGCTATGCAGTTAAAAAAAAATTATCATGGGATAATCGGCACGAATCATGTGCATGGACCATGGCTTATATTAAGCAGCGGATTTAGAAATTTATTATAAGGGTTCTATTATGTTTTTCTTTTTAAAAAAATATATGATTGAGTAAAATTATTTATGGTTATCTAAATTTTCAGCTCCTCGTACTCTCTTATTCTTATTTTTTAGTCAATTTATCTTCTTTACAATATGTAAAGAAAGGGCGCTAAAAAAATTATCGGATCAATATACTACTAAACCAATAATTTTTCGAGTTAGCTAAGGGTTGGAGCCCCCCTTTATATAGGTGGATTTGCCACTGCTTGTTCATGCTTCCACCATTATTCAATTATTCAATACCATTGAATAATTGTTCATGCTTCCACGCAAGATGAATATTTGAAATGATATCTTATAAGTACTCCCTTAATCCCGTCCAAATTATTACACTTATCAAATTGGGTATTCCAATCGAATATCACATTTTAAAAAATAATAATTTTTTCACACTTAATAATAAAATATTAATTTCATTTATATTCACGGATATTAATTTTTGTGTCAAAAAAAGTGTAATAAAATTGCACCACATTGTTTAAATATTTTTAATTATTTATCTATATTATATATCTACAAAAGGTGAACTCTGGTCTATTGGAGAGAGAAAACAAAAGAAAAAGGTCAACTTTTAGGTTGTAAAAGTAAAAAAAGTTGTAATCATTTAAACTAAAAAGAGTCAAATATGAAGCAATTAATTCCAACTTAGTTGACATTAATAACCACAACTGTAGTTCATTTTTCATTTTCCTAGAAATATATGTTAATTATAATATGGGAGTTGTAATCAAATGTGAACCACCTCTAAAATGAGAGATAAGAACTAATATAAACCTTTAATTTTAGATTTTGAATGGTCCAGATTTAATGTTTGATTTTATTTTATTAGTTAATTTCATTATTTTTAAATTACATCAAGGACTTAATGGTAATTAATATATTCCAAATATATTTTTTCCAAAAATATCTCCTAAAATCCCTCCTTCATGATTTGTAATCAAAATCATATATTTAATTAAAATAAAATTTAAACCCTAAATCAAAAGTTTAGAATATTCACGTTCTGTATTCATAAATCGTAATTTTATCGTCCAGCCTCTTCCTTTTCCAATTGTCACTCATTCTGGCGGTGGGAAGAACAGAAGAATTGGAGGAGGCATCGCACGCATCAATGACAGTGAAAAGGGATGAAAACTTGGAGGAGGAGATGCGCCTACCGATCATTGCGCCGGAGCAATACTTAGGCAGCGATGGAAATTCATCACGAAGCTTGTCCGACACAATCAGAGCGTCGCAGCCCAACGACAATTATGAGTCGCAACCCGATCTCAATGGGCAAGACGAATCGACGGAGGCGCAAGGGGCGAGGAAATTGGAGGAGACGACGCTGCTGTTATGGTCGGAGTCGGAGGTGCGAGCAGTGAAGAAACTGGAAGAGACGATGTGGTCCGGGCTATCGCAAACTTCACCCAAGGAAGATGGCATGTTGCTGTCCAATCTCAGTGGGCATTCGTTAATGGACAATACTGCAAGTCCAAAAGAGATTGCAAGCCCAATTGCAAGCAACGATCCATCGCATATTAGTCCAATTGAAATCAATGGGTCCTGGCCCAAGGGGAGTCTTACATCGCGATTGTCGCGTGTTATATAGTTGCAATAATTCGTTATTAAAGTTACATATAATAAGCATGTACAATTGCATATATTCACGTATTCTGATTTAAGTTTTCATTTTTATAGTTATTGATATGTAAATTGTTCAGAGATCGTTGTTTTTATTTTTGAATTATTGCAGATTTTACGCCTATAAATGTGCAGTATAACGATATAATAGTTGCAATACTTTTATAATTTGAATTCACATAAAGAGTTTTGTTAAGATTAGTTATTTTTCAAAAAAAAATTCTATGTTGAATTATTGCAAATTTTACGCCTGTAAATGTGCATAATAAAGATATAATAGTTGCAGTATTTCTGATAATTTGAATTCACATAAAGAGTTTTGTTAATATTAATTATGTTTTCAAATTTTTTTTCTATTTCAAATTATTGTAGATTTTACGCCTGTAAATGTGCAGTATAACGATATAATAGTTGCAATACTATGTTAATTCCAATTCGCATAAAGAGTTTTTTAATATTAATTATTTACAAAACTTTCTCTATTTTGAATTATTGCAGATTTTAATTTTGAAATACTATAATTCAGAGAACCAATCCCATTAAATTAGGAAACAAATATAATTTAATTTTGAAATGTAGTATTTTAGAATTCAAATTCCACAAAATTAGGGGCTGAAAATCGTGCATATATAATTTTGATTTTAAAAAATTACGTAATGCAACTTTTTCCTCTTAATAATGCAACTTTTATCTCTTAATACTGCAGCGAATTCGATAAAATTATGCAGTAAAACTGTTCCGAAATTTTAGCAAATAAAATCGTGGGTAAGATATGGGGAAGTTAAAAGGTGCGTCACATTTACTAAAAAACCATTTTCTGCAACTTTTTTATCCTATTATTGCAGCGAATTTTAGCAGCTCAAAAATACATCTGGAGCGTCAATTTTCTTAATCAATGGATAAGATCAAGTCTTATTTCACATCTAAGAGGTGGTTTCCACCATAGTGCACCCCATATGGGAGTTGTAAAATTTTTTATCAAACAATTGTCATTTTTGTACATTGTCTCCATCCCAAATACTTCATCCGTCCCGTGCCAATTGATATATTTCTTTTCGGCACGAGAATTAAGAATGTGAGTGTAAGTGAATTAATATTTTATTGTTGAGTGTGTAAAAGTTGCCGTTTTTAGAAATGTAGCAATTCAGGTGAAACACCTAATTTGATAAGTGTAGCGATTCGAGCGGAACGGATGGGGTATTTCTTTTCATTCAGAATCCAAATCATTTGTTTTTTTTTAATAAAAATTGAGTAAAACCATTTATTAATATTTTGATAATCTATGAATTAATAATTTTGAAGGGTAGGCTAGGGTGACATCACCGACAAAAGTAGGGCGAGAAACGTAATTTGCGCAGGCAGTCGAAGACAGTAGTACCTAAGCTGTAACAGTTTGACTAAACTCAGGGTTTAATTAATTTTTTTTTTTTTTTGGGTGAATGAATTCAGCAAGTTTGTTCAGACATTGTCGTCTTTTTTCATTCATCATTATTAAATTTTGAATAATGTCGAAATAATTGATTTCCAATTATTTTCAGAATCAATTTATATCATATATTTGATGTCTTTTTATCTCTTGGATTTTTCTTCATTATTTGTTTATTGATTTTCACCTTTTTATTTTATTGCGCAATGATTTTGTGTCACCGAATCAAGGTATAATTGTTTGTGTTTATTTAAACAATATGAAATTAATTAGTATAATTTAAAATTATATGATTTACTAGGTTTTAACATTGAGTAGTGAGCAAGTGGGGCTTAGAGGCTCAAGCCTCCTTTAGCCGAATTTTTTTTTTTCAGTAGTATGAATATCCAATATTTATATGATAGTCCCTCATGAATAAGAAAGAAGAGCTAAAAAGAAAGAAATAAAATGATATTTTGGGACTCTGAATGAAGAGTAGGGGTGTGCACGGTCCGGTTTGACCGGTTTAACGGGCTAAGTACGGACCAAATCAATAGGTACGGTTTGAAATTTTCACAAATCAAACCAGCCAAATAATTATTTCAAACCAAACCGGCCAAATTATATTAAAACGGTTTGGTTCGGCCGGTTTATACGGTTTGAAGATTATTCAACTAATAATATTACAAAAAATGAAACTTGTATATCAATTTTATTATTAGATATTAATGAAATAATGATACACAAAATAAAACTAATATAAATATATCTCGGTTGTCATTAATTATAAATATGAGATAAGTAATAAATAAATGGTTGCAAGAAACAATTAAATATAAGTTGATTTATAGGGTTACAATTCAAAAGAATATAATCATCGAACATATATATCAATATAATTGATATTTTAACTTTCTATCAAATAATATTTTATTATCATTATTATATTTAAAATTATATTATTTATACGGCCAGTTTTATCCTTCAAACCATCGGTCAAACAAATCATCCGGTTTGAGATTTTTCAAACCAACCCGACCAATTTTTTTTTTCAAACCAACCAAACCGATCAAATTAATTTGATTTGGCCAGTTTCGACCCAACCTTGCACACCTCTAATGAAGAGTAGCTAAAAAAAACTTCTTACTTAATTTTATATTTTCTTATTACCTAAAGTTCAGCGGAGCTTATTACCAAAAAATCTGGATTTGCTACTAATAGGAAGAAATAAATAATGTATTTCTAAATAATATAAAATTATCAATTTTATTTGAGATTTATATTAAGTCAACAGACACATTTTCAAACGATTTAGTCTCGAACCCTGTCGTAACTGTGGTGTCTCTTCCTATATAAAATTTATTTGTCAAACTTTTGCAGATAATTTTTTTTATAGATGCCAAATAACGTGATTAATAAAATAGGCTTCTCTTAAAAATATATATATTTCTAACTTTATGATGGGCTCGAAGAAGTTAATATTATGAAATGATATTTTTCAATATAAAAGTTACTCGAATTTTCAGAAAATAAATGACCCTATAATAATACTAAATGAATCGGTAACAACAGTTTTCTCTACTCAAACTCATTAATTTTATTTTGATAAAAAAATATCAATTATTTTACAAAGCATTCATTTTCTCAAATTTATTACTTCATCCATTCAATTATATAATTCAGTTTAATCTTGCATGTTTATCGAAATTTATTTAAACTAACTTAAAATATTACCGCTATTTGAAAGTATTAATTAACCTATTTTTTCATAATATCACTTTGGAAAAACTATGAATTTTATCCCAAATAATTGAGTTTCTTGGAATTTTATCCCAAGTTTTCTAGGTGAGGGAATTTTATCCCAACTTTTAATTTTGTTTGAAATTTCATACCAACTACTAACTATGTTACATATTTGCGAATCACTATTTTTTTTACATATACACGTCTATGTAGATTTTTTTTTATCCAAAGAAAAACAAAAGCACGTAAGCAATTTAAATCCAAAATCCCTAAATTCTCAAATACTTCCTTCTTAAATCCCGTCTCCTCCTCCCCCCATTCCTCAACGGTGGAATTTTTGAACGAATGCGATGATGAAGCATGCATCGAGCACCCGCATCTCCACGAACTCAACTGCAGTGAAGCTTATGTGATCTGTGTAACAACTGCGCGCTGCTTGCTCTTTTTCTGCAGCGGCTGAGATGTATCTCTCAACGCTTTCATTCATGCGCGCAAGAAGTGATTTTAAATCTCTTTCTTTGTTCTGTGCTAAAGGTTTGACCTCATTGATGGGCCTAACCAGCATAAAAAAAAAATGATCAAAATCCCACCGTTGAAGAATGAGGGGAGGCGGAGACGGGATTTAAGAAGGAAGTATTTGAGAATTTAGGGATTTTGGATTTAAATTGCTTACGTGCTTTTATTTTTCTTTGGATTGAAAAAATTCTACATGGACATGTACATGTAAAAAAAATAGTGATTCAACAAATATGTAACAAAGTTATTATATGGGATGAAATTTCAAACAAAATTAAAAGTTGGGATAAAATTCCCTAACCTATAAAACTTGGGATAAAATTCCTAGAAACTCAATTATTTGGGATAAAATTCCCTAACCTAGAAAACTTGGGATAAAATTCCCAGAAACTCAGTTATTTGGGATGAAATTCATAGTTTTCCCTATCACTTTCAATGTTATTATTTTCCAAAATGATTTAAGAATACATTTTTAAATTACTAGAAACTAATAATACTAAATATAAAAATTGGTTCATATAATTGAAACACTCTAAAAGAGTAATCACTAATCCCGGACTAAATAATCGAAACAAAGAGAGTACAAACTATGCATATTATCAAAATTTATTATAAATTATCAATTTTGTTCTAAATTTGTGACAAAATTCAGGTAACAAAAAGTTGGTGTTGCATGCCGGATGACACGTCAATATTTGCAAACTACATGTCATCATTAATCATACAAATATATTACAAATTATTTTAATATTCTCAAATACATTATAAATTATTATAATTTTTTCTAAATATATTATAAATTATATATATTTAAATAAAATTTCAATTTTGTTTTATTCAAGCATTAGGCAGAAAAGATTCGCAGAGGCGTTGTAGCGTCAATTAATGCAAGATGGCCGCGGCGAAATTAGCGACACTAACAACATTTGAGAATTGGTTGGTGAGGAAAGCGTAAATCGCTCCAGGGGTATAGCGATTTCAGATACAACTGGATGAACACGAACAGCACAGTGGATATTGATGACGTTCGCTTGATTTGACCATAGTCAAGTTCGAGTTTAAATCAAGCTCGAATCGAGCTTGAGTTTAATTTTTGATTTTGAGCTTTATCGAATGTTATATAACTTTAAATTTTATTCATAAATTTATTATTTAATTCAATTTTATAGAACTTTATAAAATTCAATTTTTTTCCATTAAGAAATTGAGTCCGAGCTTAACAATACTCGATAAGACTGAGATTCGCGATCAACCTTATGCAGTGTTGATGGAATTGGTATAAACTTAAGTTAAATTAAAGGTTCGAGATTCTCGGGTCATTCGGTTTTGTGAGTTTAAAAATAAATACATTTAAGTTACAAAATTTATTGAGTATTATCAATTCAAGACCCGAAAGATAGTTTAATTATCGATTTAGGATTCGAAAGATTAATTTTCAATTAAGGACGTGGAAGATCACAAAAATTCTCAATTTAGAACCCGAAAGATCAATTTTTTTTCTTAAATCGATATTTAAACTATCTTATGAGTTCTAAATCAAAAATTCTCCAAAAAGTTATTTGTTTTTTATAATATTTAATACAACTTATTCAACAAGGGGTGGTGGCGCAGTTGGCTAGCGCGTAGGTCTCATAGCTTCTGAGTAATCCTGAGGTCGAGAGTTCGAGCCTCTCTCACCCCATTATTTTTTACTTTCCTAATATTTTTCTATTATATAGAAATGATTTTTTATTTATTTATTTTTTATATGCAAATTAAATTTAAATATTAAATATATTTAATATTTTGGGCTTTTTACAGTGAGGAATTTTGAGGCACCAAACTTCCAAACTACCTAAATTTCCTTCCGATTTTCCCTCTCGAATTTTGAAGCGTCGAACTCCTTCCCCAAAAGCTCTTCCCAATTTTCCATCTCCCAAATTCTAAGCTGCAGATCATTCATGCAATTCATCGCTTCTTTTCTTTCTGCTGTAAATGATGTCCAATGTAGAGCTGAGACAGGAAAGCAGGTTCATACTCTTCAAATTCCGTTAATCCATTTCGATTACAACCAACGACAAAAAGGATGAATATATAGTTGGTTATGGCTCCTGCTTCGTCGTATCAATTAATGACATTACTCCGTTTGGGGTTTTTCTTAATGCTACTGTTGCCAATCGCCGTTGGTGATGTTGCTCCGGCCGCCTGCAGAAACGATTACCCTTTGGTATAAGATTTAACATTTTTAACGAATAATGTTTTAATCATTATCATTTTGTTTGTTGGAATTGCTGTATTATGATTTAATGCGAGCTAGATTGTCAATTTGTTTGTAAAGGGATGGAGATTGTTGACTGTTGGTAATGCCTCCAAACTGGATCATTCTGATTTATTTCCTGTTGATATGTGTGTGTAGCCAATGCAACCACGAACAGAAACTGTGTTACTGTGTTAGTTTTCTGTATCCAATTTTCGTTTTCCTGTGATTTTCTAGGGTCCAATGAGGTTCTGTAATGAGGTAAAAGGAGCTAAATTAGTCAAGGGAAGGAGGGAAATACATGAAATTACTTGATGAGGAAGTTCCTTTCATTTTTCCCGCATTTAAATACATTTGAAGTTGCTTAGTAAGGCTAATTATATTGTTTAATGATTTAGAATTGCATAAAAGAGACTCGTGCAAACTTCAATTGTTCGTTACTTTTTTCATTTGGTGATGAACCCAAACTTAAACTCTTCTTTTTATTGTGATACTGGTCAAATGCACAAAGTGATATCCTCATTTTGGAGTAAAATGTCTTTATTTCATTTATGTTTTCCTTGTCCAGGTTAAGGTCAAAAAGTGGTTAAATGGTGTTGAAGATGAGCCATTGTTTGGGTTAAATGCAGCTTTTGGCTCTATCTTGCCTGAGGACCTCAAGCAAGCTCAAAGATTGCCAGCCAACTTTTTAGAACCCGCTAACGGCTGTACACCCTCATCCTCAAAGGTACTTCATGTGCTTCTTCAGTTTCTTAGTTTTATCTGCTAGGGACTTTTATGTTAATAAAAACCATGTGGCCTATTTGAATTGGTTGATCTCAGTCCATACGAATACTGGGATTTTTTAAGATCTGGTGACATGGTAAGGTAAATTGCCCCCTTTATTTGGCTTAACTGCACTAACATTATGGCTCATACTCATGCTCAAGGAATGACCAGTAATGAAAGCTTAGACAAGGCTATATTGAAATTTTCAAATATGGTCTTTATGTAACAATTATTCACTCAAGAAAGATATTGCATGTATTACGTGTATAATATATAGCTAATCATATCCACGTGGTCTAAATCTGGAAGAGCTCTTGCAAGTTCTAGGCCAAAAAAAATTTGCTCTGCTTTCTTTCTTGTTTCTTTCCTAATTGTATAGATTTAGAAAATGAATTGTGTTCTGCATTTGCTGTAAGATTGAATTTGAATGATATTTGAATATATGCACTCGGTCTTCTTATACAAACACTAGTTGAAAACTTAATGGTAATGAAGTAAATGACAATTTATAACATGTTACAGCATTTTGATGAGTGAGCTGAAGTTCAAAGTGCAATGAAAAACTTGCGTTCTAGTGAAGTAGGTTGTTTGAGCAAAATCTTTCCCTTCTAACGCTTTAACTTTTGCATTTGTATTAAATAGATGGAGCTTACATTTTTGCATTTAGAATTTATTGGTCTAACTAAATAATGTCAGAAAGGATGGAAACTTAACTATTGTTATTATCATTTGTTTTTTATTCAAGATCAACGTAAAGAGATAGTCTATTGTCTTGTAGTCACCAGGCTCCATTGCGTTGGTAATGCGTGGTGATTGCGACTATACAACTAAGGCTCAGATTGCCCAAGAGGGAGGTTCAGCAGCTTTGGTGATGATAAATACTGATGAAGACGGTACCTTAATTTCCAGCATATTTCCTCAAATTCTACATGGCTCTTTATTGTTCTATATTTCCTATAAGGAATTCTTGAATATCAATTAGTTCTTCAAATTGATTATCCTCTTGAACTGGTATAGGTCTTGTGGAGATGGGTTGTGGGAATAATACTAACGTGAATATCGGAATTCCTGTTATTACTATTTCTAAGTCAGCGGGAGAGGATCTGAAGAAATCAATAACTGGCAGAATTAAAGGTAAGGTACTTCTAGATATCTATTCAAAAAACTTAAGAAGCAAGTTTGGATGAGACATGGTAATCTTAGTCCAGTAGAATGATTATATTATCTGAGTTCCTCCTTTTATTTTTTCTTTTGTAGCTACTGTTTGATATCAAAGTGTACGTTTTCCTGGTGATCTTTATTTATGAAGTAATAAGTACCTTTTTAATTGTTTTATTATCTAGTATACAGCTTATGAATTTAGTTACTTTCTGATGTTGTTAAGTCAGATTTAGCTGATTTTAGTATCTTCTGTTCCTTAGAAAATTCATCTAATGCATCTGATGTTTTCGTGAAATTAGAATCATTAGTGAGTAAAAATAATATTGTTAAATCATTAAGAAGGGAAAATACAATACTCGAATATACTATGTACCCTCTGTAAGATTTCATTAACTTGTTAAATTCGAAGCACATAGGAAAACCACATATGGTGATTGACATAATAGAGCAAAACTTCTTTTCTTATGGTTTTTAAAGAGACTCGTCCAATCTCTCTATCTCAAACCACCTATAAATGAACCTCGTGCCCATGTAAAATACTGAAGTTCACGAAACTCTCTCCTCTTCTGCGATTACAGTTCCACAGTTTAGAAACATCTGTTGGCTTTTGCAGCATTTCCTAAACCTTTCATGAAGTCGATGTATGTTATTCTTTCCTTTTTGTTGATAAATGCAGTTGCTAACTTCTCTATTTTTAATTTAGTGGAACTTTTGATATATTCTCCAAATCGCCCAGTCGTAGATACTTACTCGGCGGTATTCTTGTGGATGATGTCTGTTGGAACGATAGTTACTGCTGCACTTTGGCCAGAAATAATTGGAGCAGAGGAACATGATGAATCCAGTAATGAACTATCTCCAAAGGTTTTCTGCAAGGGACATCATAGTCTTTACATTAAGTATTCATTCACATTTTGGTCCCATCTATTTTTATATTTGATGAATCTGATAGCTCAGTTAAATATTTGCTTTTCACATTATAGGAAAATGCTGGCGCTGATAAGGATGATGACATCCTCCACATTACCACAAAAAGTGCAGTAGTATTTGTTATATCAGCGTCAACTTTCCTGCTGCTACTTTACTTCTTTATGTCGGCATCGTTCGTTTGGGTACTGATTGTACTTTTCTGCCTTGGAGGTGCTGAGGTGAGTATTCTTTTCAATGTTTTAGATTACCACTATTAATAATTCGTTTACGATGCCGACAATCTTGGATTAAAGATATCTACTTACTATTACAAGGAGTATTCTAGTCTATCAGAACACACATAACTAAATTATATCCAATAATCTTTAAAAAAAAACATTCTTTTCTTTGAGAACAAACATTTTAGATCTTACTGTCAATATATGGATGTGATTTATAGAATTCTTGCCTATCATTGAATTGATTTATGCTTATATAATCTTTCCTTTATCAGGGAATGCATAGCTGTTTAGTAGCATTGATATCAAGGTACACTTAAGTTGTGGTGTTCAAGAATTTGCTACTTTACTCTGGCACTGTAGCATATACTGCTTTCTCTTGTTTAAAACAGTAAATGTAAGTTCTGTGGGCGAAAGACGGTGAAACTGCCATTTCTGGGGAAGATAACCGTTCTCTCGCTAGTTGTCTTGATATTCTGTTTGATATTTACCATTGTCTGGGCTGCAACTCGGAAGACATCATACTCTTGGATGGGCCAAGATATTCTCGTAAGCTATATAACCAACAACCAAGCATTATGTATGTTCATCATGAATTCTGGCGTATCATGATAAAACAACTCCTCTAGTCAGAATCTGATGACCCTGATAATCTCTTCCCTTTATTGTAATTGAAGTTTTCAGTTAATAATTGAATGTTATCTGAAAAAAATAACTCTTAAATTTCACTGCATTTTCAGGTTATAATGTTACACCATTGTGAAGGTAAAGACAAAATATGTAATTTTGACTTAAACAATGTTTATGATATCAGGGTATATGCATGATGTTAAGCGTGTTACAATTGGCTCAATTACCAAACATAAAGGTATCTTAGTCAAGTCATTTTTAATTAGTCAATATCAAATCTATTGTATTTTCATCTGATGCTTAATGTTGTTTTCTTTTAGGTTGCCACTGTACTTCTATGTTGCGCATTCATATATGACATTTTTTGGGTTTTCCTATCTCCATTTATATTCCATGACAGTGTTATGATTGCGGTAGGTCTCCAGAAAATTCTCGATCCCTTTCCTGTTCTAAATCTTCTGATAACATCAAAATCTGGTTTCAGAGACATCCAGTTTCCCGGTTCATCCTTGATTATTTCCTTTGTCCCTTTGAATTTATAAATTCCATCTTTCATAAATTTCTCCCTACATATATTTTATTTGGAGTTGATGTATTACTAATAAGATTTCAAAAAAAAAAAAAAAAATGTCTTTAAATCTTGTCGACTTCCAGTTAGTCAACCTGATTTGTTCTCTTCTCGTTTAGGTTGCTCGAGGCAATAATAGCGGTGGAGAATCAATCCCCATGCTTCTGAGAGTCCCTAAACTTGCTGATCCTTATTATGGTTATAACATGATAGGCTTTGGGGACATTTTATTCCCTGGCTTGTTGGTTTGCTTCTCGCGCAGGTACACTTTTACATGCTTTTCATGCAACTCAAGATTGTCCATTTAATGTACTGCCATTGTCATTGCTGATGCAAAATTCAATAAACTTTATGCATGTTCAATAACAATGAGAAATACTTACGGAATGGCTTAAATATGCTGTATTTACTTGACTTCGGAAGTTCTTTCATTTACCAGATTCGACAAAGACCATGGGAAGAGTGGAGTAAATGGATATTTTCCTTGGTTGATAGTTGGCTATGGATGTGGTGAGTTATTTATTATTATTATTATTATTATTATTATTATTTTCAGGATTATATTCTTGTTATGGAGTTCATATTTATCTTTCATATTGTTCCTTAAATCTGCCAATTCATCATTATAAAAGATCAACCTCTTTTGATCTAAATCTAGAATTGTATATTCAGTTATAAGATTGGAGTTCTAGTCTTACATCTGTAGAGACTTACCACTCATGAAACTCCAGTAGCATAACTTATTAAAGATGAGACATAATTATACTGTATGGCCTTCAGTATGATATAGTGATTAGAAAGAAGTCCAGTGGAGTTTGTTGGTCTTTCATCCACAGTGCAAGACTGTTGGAAACACTATTATTCCACTCATGAGATATTATTACTCCCTCCGTCCTGGCTTAATTGTCCCAGGTTGACCGGACACAATAACCAAGAAGTGCGAGTGTAGAATAAGTTAAGTAGGATTAATATTTTATTGTTGGGTGTAAAAAAATTACTTTTTTTAGTAAAGAGATAATTGAGCTGAGAGCCTGAGACAGACGAAAAAGAAAGTGGGACAATTAAGTTGGGACAGAGGGAATATATTGTATTGCCTTTCTCTCACTCACACTGCCTCACAGTCTTAATTTTATCTTAATTACGTCTTGCATGCAGACATCTTACCCTGCTCAATTCTCTCTCTCTTTCTCTATATATATATAGAGAGAGAGATGCCATTGCAATGTTGGTGGAAGCTGCCGTACACAGCGCCCATCTTAATATCTGTAATCAAACTGGGCCTACAACACTTAAAAACTGAGCAACATTGTGTGTGACAATACTGGAACTGATGCTACAGGCTACAGTCTAGCAATATTCTTGCACAAGGTCGTGAGATACTGAGGCTGTTGATATCAAATTATGATCTTATCGCTTTAGATGTTACAAGTTGTGGTCGCATGCATATGCTTAAGATATGATATATTATCAGGATTTTATTTTCTTTGGTGGAATACTATTGCTTCACTCAGTTGATATCATGTGTAATAAAATAACCAAATGACATTCAAAGCAACAAAAAAAGATGAAGATGTTCATCATCTGCATTTGGAGGTTGAAGTGATTTGTAAAAACTTGGAGATTGCAGGCATATTCTTTACCTACTTAGCCTTGTATCTAATGGATGGCCATGGTCAACCCGCTCTCCTCTACCTTGTCCCCTGCACATTGGGTAAGACTAAGATGTTTTCTTCTTCAATATATTATTTATGTTTTTTCTTTTGATAAATTCACACACCCAAATCATCTCGAGGAAACTCGAACCCATGATTAACGGTGAGTGTATGAACAACTTCAGGAGTTTGTGTCCTACTGGGTCTGATAAGGGGGGAGCTGAATCTACTTTGGACTCACGGCGCTCACTCAATTGAACAACAAGCTGCTGCTGCTTCTTCTTCTTCATCTACACCCATAGATATTGATTGAATCCACCTCTTCCTGCACTTGTATAATACCCATCACCTCATCTTGGAATGCTTTGTCTATGCAATTTTTTTTTTTATATATATTTTTATTTTAGTAAAAAAGATTTTTGGGTGGACGTGCGTGCTTAACTATTTAACTAATTCTAATTCAATTAAATAATACACTATTTTGAACTGACTTTTAGTACCTGGGTTGGGTTATGGGTAGGGATGCTAGTGGTCTGATTTGAAAGCAAAATTTCGGTCAAACTAATAAATATAGTTTGAAATTTTTTAAACTAAATCGGTCAAATAATTTATCAAGCCAAATTAATTAAACCGTATAAAAAATGGTTTGGTTTGGCGGCTTGATGTTTTAGAATGAATATGATTCAACTTTCAACAATCTAGTATAATATATTGAGAGATGTGACTTTAGTTGATTTGTAGAAAACTAGAGCCTACATACAAATTAGTTGATTTCTATTACTCCTTCCGTCCTGAAACAATTGTCTTATTTTCTTTTATCGTACGTTCCAAACAATTGTCTTTTTTACCTAAAATAGAAAGTTAATACACACCCACTAATAAAATGCAAATTTTTTCTATCTCTACTCGCATTGGTATCTGTGTCATTTTCAAACAAGATAATTGTTTCGGGACGGAGGGAGTATTTGTTATTATTTATTATAATGCAATTTTAATTTTTAAAATCTTATATTTATAATTTAATGTAAAACCAAAAAGAAACATGTGTCAATTGTATTACAATTATAACCTTAAAATTCAAATGTAAAATCGAATGAGATATGTAAAATTATAATAATGATGCTAATACTTAATTTACAGTAAAAAAAATTATATAAAACAATAATAATGTTTATAATTATACTTACTAGTATTTCACCCGTGCGTTGCACGAAATTATTATATTAAAAATACCATATTTTTTAAAGTTTTAAGGGACCACTAAGTCTATTGAAATACTAAATTTATTCTAATATGTCGTGGTATCGTAATACAAAGAGTACAACTATATCGTAAATTAATTCAAGTTTTTTTCTTATTCTTGCCGTTTATTTGTCTTGATTTCGAAACATATTTGAAAAGTACTTGGATTCTACGATAAATGTATTCTATTTTATACTTTCTACAAATCACTTTTATAAATTAACTTTAATTTTTTTTTAATTTTCTCCTCTTCTCAATATTGCTCATCATTTCTAGATCACTTTTTACAAATTAGTTTTCACAATACTTTCTTAAAAGTTTGAATTAACAATTTTTTATTTTAGATAAGAAATCTTCTTTTTTTAAAGGAAGATTTTTTTGAACAATTTAGTTACATAAATTTAAATAATCTTAAATAGAAAGACTCGCAGTGTAGTGAAAAAACATCGAAATTCATTGCAGTTCAATCCATTTCAATTTATTTCAAGTTTGTAAATTCTTTTTCTGAAATGTAAGTATGTTTACACGATGATTTCATTTCAAGTGGGCCTTGAAATTTGGATGAATTGCAACCACACAAAAAATAATCATGACTTTCTGTAGATTCAAAGAAAAATTGCGAAATAAAAGAAATACAGAGAATATAAAGATTTTCGAACAGTTTAATGTATAATACAATCTTAGAGAGAAAGACTCGCAAAAAAAAGTGCAGATATTACTTATCTTTTTCCTTAAACGTAAGAATGCTTTCATGATGATTTTATTTCAGGTGGGACTTGAAAATTGAATGAATTGGATCCACAAATAATTATCTGTTTATGTAGATTAAAAGAAAAATATTGAATTAAAAGAAAATACAAAAAATATAAACATTGTAGAATACAATGATATGTGTTTGTCGAACTTTTGTTATTTTAGTGTATATGAATTAAGTTTGCACAATTTACCCATGTTTGTGGTGACTTGTATATCAAGCGCTTGATTTTAATAAACCAATATATGTCACATTCAGGTGTAAATATTATATATATTTATATATATATATAGAGTTATGTGTTTGATAGATATGATAAAGAATTTAAGTTTTCAACCTAATGTACCCACGCTTTATAATTTTAACATAAATTAATATGTAATACCCCGTACCTAATTTGTAATCTTGTTTAAATAAGTTCGGATGTAACAGAGAGTTTATCTCAATTGAGAAATAAAAGGGGAATGATTTATTTGAATTGGAGATTGGAATTGAGTGTATGTTTATAAATTGAGAGAATTAAGAGAAATTATGGATATTATGTTGTGTGTGGAGGAATTGATTATGGAGGTTATTACATGTATTAATATGGAATTTCAATTATATACATAAGTATGTGTATAATATGATTAATTAAGAAATCATATTATATGAGTAATCATATCATGATTTAAACCATATGTTATGAGGATGTATAAATAGAAGAAATGTTGATAGAATAAGCTTTTCTATCATATTCTATATTTTAGAGTGAGAGAGTGCAAAACCCTTTCCCCACCCCAAAACCCGTCGCCCTGTCTGAGCGATTTCCGGCCACCACCAGCGTCATTCCGGCGATTGACCACCATCAGCTGATAGCTCTCGCTCTGAGCTTCGATTTGGTTACTCGTGGGGCTCGAGAGGATAAGTATTGAAGGAGTTGTTGTCGATTGAAGTAAGGTGAGTATTTGTGCGAATTTCCAGACTTCAATTCCAATTAACTCGTTTTTTCGGCCGTTAATCGGGAAATGGATGATGGATTCGTGTTCCTGGAAGTGTAGGGAGTATTCGTACGTTGAGTTTGAAGAGATTCGTTGCCGGAAAGTATCTTGCGCCGCCGCCGTCGACGATTTCCGGTGAGCATTCTTCAACCTTAAATTCTTGCGTTTAAATGGTGTTTTAAGGGTAGATTCGTGTTCCTTACGGCCTTAGGACTTCGATTTAGTAATTGCATGTGTAATCGGATGGTTGGGTTGAGAGAAAATGCGAGTTACAGGGCCGGGAACGGCGAACTCGCCGGAGAAGACGACCCGTCCCGTTCGGAACGGCTTGGTCCCGTTCGGGACAGATCGCGATCGGAACTTGAGCAGCAGGCTCCATCCCGAGCGGGATGGAGAGGATTCCGCTCGGAATCTGGTACGGCTTCTGAGCCATTTTCGTGTTTTGTTCGTTCCGTTCGGGACGAACACAACCCGTTCGGAATGGACTTCGACCCTTGAGTACAAAACATGATTTTTAAAGTATTTCTAACCCCATTTCATATCCTTTCAACCCCATTGATTATGTATTGAATCGAAACACCTCTTATGCAAAGAAAATGAGTTCGGTATAGATAAATGTCGAGATTTCAAGTCCGGGTTGAGAATCTAGCGTGAATTGAAGTGGAGAGTTATAGATTAACAAAGGGGTTGATCATGAGACTTATGTTGGGTTGAGTTGGTTATAGTTATGTATATTATGGTCCTAGAATTATTATTCTAAAGTGATGAACCTTGACTGATTGTAGGAAATTGAAAGCGGAGGACCGATAAGCTCAAGCATCTAAATTAAAGCCAAGGAAACGAGGTGGGAAACTATTTCAACTATAAAACTAATGCGTGTTTTCTTTTAAAAGTGTGTAAAATGTTTTGGTTTAAAATGAAACTGCTATGCTTGTTTTGTGTTATCATTATCTGTCCTCTGTCGTTTCCCAACGACAAGAGAGAATAACTAATGAGTTTAGAACCAGGTTCTCATAACTGCGCTAGAACTCAATTAGTACATATGGAATAGCGATTCCATATGATGGGAATTGGAAGATATAAGGTGGAATTCATTATACGTGAATGTGAAATTGTGGATGTGAATGTTGGTGACTGAGTATAAATTGTGATTAATAAGCGATCGGGTCTCAACAAGGATTTCTGAGACTAGTGCACTCTAGATGACAGTAGGTTGAGTGTTTATTCATTCCTAACTGATCATCGTAACTTGGAAGTCGGCCAACTTCCAGTTACAACCCTGACACATATATGATAACATTTAAAATAACACGTGGAATAAAATATTTTGGCTAACACGGTTCTTTTCAACAAAACCCCGTGTTTAGCTGTGTGAGTTGCATAGCATGTTTTCTATATAATGTATGTTTTCGGCATGTTTCTCACTGGGTACGAAAGTACTCAGCCCTCGCGATATTTCTAAATCGTGCAGGTTAAGCAGCAGGAATGGAGGTAGCGGGTGTAAGCTGAAGAAGGAGAATAAGTGTGTTTTTGAAAAGTTTATAGATCCTGTGACATGTATCTTCATATACATGTCACCATCACGCTATACACACAGCTGCACCGCTCTCTGTAAAACCTTCCTTTTTGAATGTTTAAAAGACTGAATTTCTGTTTATGTATCAAGACTCGAAGGATTTTCTTAACTGTTAACCTATTTTATGATTTAATGTGAAGTTTTTCTCTTATTGTTAATTTGAATTGCATTTCGAAAACCTGAAACATCAATGTAACGTGGCCCCATATTGGGAAGGTCAGATGGGGGCGTTACAGAGGTGGTATCAGAGCAAAGTTTTCAAGTTTAAAAATAATTTTCAAAATATTTTAAAAACTTCGAGTCTTAGAATGTTTTGAAAATCCGAGAGAAAGTGATCGCTCATGCTTACACCCTACTCCATTCTGCGCTACCTGAGGTATGTTTTCAAGTTTTGAAGATTTTAAAGTTTCTAAAGTTAAAAGTTTCCCTACTTGCAATTTTTAGTACGATTTGAATGATTTGAAACAAGTGTGAGTCTTGTTGGAAGTAATTGAAATTTGGAAAGAAATTAGTTTATTTATGGAGTGAAAAGGATGGATTGATTGTGTTGAATTGAAGTATTATGATTTGATGAGAATGTTGATATCATTGATGTTGAAAATGGTTGGAAAATGTTGATTTCTGAGAATGAGAATTTCTTGATTGGAAGATTTTGATGATTAAATGTTGGAAAATTTTATGGTTTGAAAGTCTTGATAATTATGTGTGGAAAAGTTTACGTGATTTGGCACCGGTGAGGTGACCCTTTCTCAAATATGATTCAATTGTGGAAGTACTTTTGATATTCGAATAAATTGCAAGTAATCAACCTCAATATAATGGCTATAGATGCATAGAGAATAATGAGCTATATGGTGATATAATCTGTTATTGGGTGGAAGGATAACCTGAATGAGTTGAACCGAGTAATTATGGGCCTTAAAAAGGCGTTGACTTGAATTGATGTGGAAATTTAAAATTTCCTGGTTTGTTGGTTTAATGGATTGTGAGAGTTGGTTGACTTGTAGAAACTACAAGTGAGTATGTGAGCGTACAAAATGTACACAATGGTTGTTGGATGTATTAAACTCAAAATGAGTCAGGGTGATGTGTGAGGATTCGAGAGAACCTCAGTTGGGTGTGGTGTTATTATTATATATGACCTCGTACTAATTGTTTATTATATGTTTTGGTGACAGATGACATCCCATGATCGACTAGTGAGACGTTTCTGTGAGCGACTTCCTTTCACCGAGGATAACCTCCGCAGGAGCTTTAGTGGAGTATGTGGAATTATGGAAAAGAGTACGCCATCGGGGAGTGACGGAAAGAGAGGCGATGGAGTTAACCATAAACCTCATGCCAGAAAGATGGACTAGATGGGTAGTATCGTTGGCCGGGTGGCATACTGATAGCGAGACAGGTACCGTGAGGAGTTATGAACGTTTTATGGGGGATTTGCTTCAGAGAGTAGTTGGGGAGGGGAACCCTTCGCCAGCATCTTCTAGAGGTACACAGGTATCTCGGACTAGAGCATCGTCACCTGAGTATACTCCATCTTCGCCGCCCGAGTACACTCCATCTTCACCACCAGCACCGACTAATGTTCAGAACGCACCTGTTCATGCCCCTACGTCGAGACGGAGAGTACGACCTGTGCCTAGTACTCCGACAGCCGCTTACATGCCATTTCCGCCTGGATATCCGCAAGGAGGGATGTATGATCCATATGCACTAGGCAGCATGTCCATGACTACGGTACAGTCACCTACCCAGTACCAGGATCCGACGATGTCTACAGGAGATCACAGACCACCAGCTCCGTCGTATCCACAGTCACAGTGGGATGTAGGAGGACCCAGTCATGCAGTGCCAGCCCAGGATTCAGGTCATGATAGTGCAGAGATGTGGCCCAGGCCGACACCTAGTGGACAGGAGGACATGTTTGGTGGGTACGGGACTATTCACAATTATGGGACGAGACAGAGACCGATCTGCTTGTCCAGTGATACTGATGGCAGTCGGGGCAGGAGGACAGATGCTCCGGATGGAGGAGAGGGAGCGAGGGAGGCCGCGAATGAGGAGGAAGAGGAGGATCCGTCTGAAGGATCTGAGGGATCTGATTGATCGATTTGAGTACTCTGTTGCTTAGTTGTTGTATTCTGTATTGAATATTTTCCTATCACCGAACCCTTGTTATTGTATTTTGACTTTATCATGATGATTTTGTTGGAAGGTTTATAATTATATTTTGGAACTCTTTTGACTATGGATGAGGTGATGGAATATTTAAAAGCTTTGAGTGAGTAATGAATGGTGTTAAGGGATTGTTAACAGGATGGATATTGTACGGTGAAATTTATATGGAATTGATGGATTAATGTTGTTTTGCAGAAAGGCATAATGAAATTTATTGAACAAGGAAGAGGGAGAGGCCGAGGCCGAGGCAGAGGCCGAGGCAGAGGCAGAGGAAGAGGCCAGAGAGGTCGGGGACGTGGAAGAGCTATTCCACAGCAGAATTTTGAGGAACCACATTGGGAAGAAGTCCCTGCAAATCAAGAGTATGAAGATTTGGAGATTTTATCAGATAATGAAGAGGCTGCGGAACAGCACGGACCAATCCCGCCACCTCAAGGAAATGCACCGGAAATCCCATCAATTATGTGGGTAGAGACATTTAGAAAACAACACCCACCGACATTCGATGGAACAGAAGGACCCACTGCTGCTGAAGATTGGGTCAGGGAACTCGAGAAAATTTTCAAGCACATGAGGTGCTCAGAAGAAGAAAAGGTTAACTGCATGTCTTATCAGCTCAAGGGTAAGGCTGACAGTTGGTGGGAGACGTATGTAAAATCAGTTGCACCTGCGGAGAGAGAGCTGTAGGGTTTGAGTCTACGGCGGGCAATATTAATTGCCATTAAACTTGCCAAGCATCGTTCTTAGGATACCAGGAATAAATACAATTAAATGAACCATGCGAAAGCCTATGCATGCTCCTACAAATTAAATTGCGTAGGATAGATTAGAGATTATACCTTGTTTCACCGTTTGATCCACAGGACAGATCGGAGAATGATAACGGTGAAACCCTATTCAGATCTGAGGCGGAATATGGAACCTTTGAATCTCTTCTCTTGTTCCTACAGATCTGATCTTCTGATCTGTGTCCCTTGCTCCTT
>JAPKLW010000355.1:400799-486325 GCA_026898455.1 Plectranthus barbatus
GTATAATTAATTAATATAATTTGTAGCTCATTTGTTAAGTTTCTACTTTTTCATACAATTAACCCATGTTCAAATTTATTGCCAACATACTATAGTTTTAGTTTTATTTTTTTATTTATACAAAATAAACTAATAAGTATTAACATTAAATAATATTATTTTATATAATTTCCTTAAGATAAATTAAGCATGAACTTTATAATAATAATTTTACACATCTCTTTCAATTTCACATTTGAATTATAAGGTTATAATTTTAATACATTTGACCCATGTGTTTCTTTTGATTTACATTAAATTATAAATATAAGATTTTTAGAATAAATATTATATTATTATAAGTAGTAACAAATAATATAAATCAATTAATTTGTATTTAGGCCCTAGTTTTCTACAAATTATAGTAGATTGTTGAAAGTTGAAACATATTTCTTTTCAAACCGTCAAACCGGCCGGACCAAACCATTTTTATATGGTTTGGCCGGTTTGGTTTGAAAAATTTTCAAACCGTACCTATCGGTTTGGCCGAAATTTTCCTTCCAAACCGGCCGAACCGGACCGCGAACACCCCTACTGGGAAGGACTTGTGTTGGTCTGTGGGGTCAGCCGTCAGTCTGGAAGCCGGTCCAGGCCATTGGTGGGTAACGTGGCCGACCTCGGGTGAGCTCGTTCGGGCCCTGGGGCTGGGGCGTTACATTTATGATGCTGCTCGCCACCTTTACAGCGATTCACTCGACATTTACACATCTCTGCCTATCTCGCGTCGTTGTCGGGAGATCAATGGCATATGATAGTAGAAATGGGATGATGGTGGATGTTCAAATCAGAATATGAGAGATGAGAAGTAAAGGGAGCAGAGAAGGAGATTTATTTTTCCTGAATGATATATTATAATAAACTCATTAGAATTCATGAATGTGTTCATTATATATAACATCTTGTAAGCTCATTTTTTCTGAAAATAAGAATTATCGTGTTCATATTACAGTATATAAATTACTATCTTGTTGTTTATATAGGCTAAAAATCATCATTATATATGCTAAATTACTTCATTGTTGTTTTTCTCATTTTTTTATAGTTGCATTTTTTATTTAAAGTTAATTATATATATAATAATAAAATCATTAAAGTTTATAGTTTATTTCATTGAATAGTCTTGTATAGATCATTATTTTTTTCAAAATAAGAATTGTTGTGTCCATATTACGGTATATAATTTGTTTCATTATTGTTTTAAAAAATTATCATTACATAGACTAAAAATCATCATTGTTTTCAAGAATTGTTATATCCATATTACAATATATAATATGTTTCATTGTTGTCTTAAAAGATTATTATTATATAGACTAAAAATCATTATTGTTTTCAATAAACACAATGAATGGATGTTGATTTACAATAAATAAATGTTGAATCCTAAAATGAACACAAAAATCAATTTTGCTGGGATTTGAGTATTGATCCATACAAAAAACAAAAAAAATATATATTTACCCTCTGTAAATCATGTTGTGTTATTTGTGGAAATGAAAAATCAAGAAAAATAATTTTTTCAAAGTTATTTTGTATAAAGATGGGAAACTAAAAAAATCTAATTAATAATATGGAGATGGTAGGTGATAGAAATTGAAAGATAATAATAATGTAGATCGTGATTTTTTTTGTAACCGCACCCGATAAATCCGTCTCAAGATTTTATTTCACTTTGCATTTTATTCTATTTTAACAAATTTACCCTTACGATGATACAAATGTCCCTAAAAAATGATAATTCGTAACTTTAAATTAGGACTGTAGAATTTTGAAACTAATGAATAGATTTTGTTCTTAGTTCATTCATGGGTATATATTCAACCTAGATTACACCCCTACATATACATAAAAATTAGAGGTGTACACAGTCCGGTTTGGCCGGTTTGAGGGTTGAAGTACGGACCAAACCAAATAATACGGTTTGAAAAATTCTCAAATCAAACCGGCCAAATTAATATTTCAAACCAAACCAAATAAAACGGTTTGGTTCAGCCGATTTAACGGTTTGAAATACGACCTTAACGAGCAAAGTCAAAACGTGAAAAAATCTTTTATTTTTAGCTACAATTTATTTGAGAAATTAAAAAAAACTAATACTGGCTCTCTTCGGCAAAGTACAAGACAATCTTAATAAAAACAAATAATTAATGACATAAAAAAATAATAGTTCATATCACATTCTCAAGCATTATAGTAAAGTCAAATTATTAAAATGCGATAACGGTGAAACCGACCCAGAGAAAAGAGAAGACAATTAAGGTAAAGAGTGACATTTAAATAAATTTGTGAGATTGAAATATTGGATATTTTAAGGTTTATTTTAGATTTCATTAAATAAATAAAAATGTAGAAAAAGATACTACATTTATATTTCTAAGTATAAAATATAATATAAATACTAGTATTTTGATATGAATACCTCAAAAGTACGGATATATATATTTACACAACAAAAGTCTTTGATATATTTAATCCAATTTCTAATGATTCAGAAAAGATGATTGAGGTTTACATAATAAAGATTAAAAATATTTGTTTAGATATATTATCCCAATAATCTATATCTATATGAAAAGAAGACTCTTAAAAAAAACAAATAAAATCAAACGATTACAAAATTAAAATTGATATTAATGGAAATTATAGATACGATATTAGCGAGAATTATTTAATTATTTAATATTAACTTACGATAAGAAATCAGATTAAGTTTTGATTTACTTATATCCTAAAATATTAATTAATTATATTAAAAATTAATGATCTTCATTTTTGGAATTTGACTTTTTAATATATAAAAAATCACAACATAAAATTGGATTTGGGAATAATTTGATTTTCGGAGTGATATGTGTTTTTCAATATTTTTACATATTATCATTACAATTATAAAATGAAATAATATCATACACGTAATTAGAATGATTAGCAAATAAAATAATATTATGCCACCAAATACTTACAAAATAGAACACTGTTGGAAGAAAACAACACATGTAAAAGATTCAAACTCACATAAAAGTGAATCAATATTCTAGAGAAAATCGTCAAGCTGCTTCCATTGAATAAAGCCTTGAAGCTAGGAATCAGTAAAGGGCATGTGATCCTCACTAAATAAGTACACCAGGTGTAATGTTTCACAATCATGAAAAGCAGCCTTAAAATGATTCAAGTTCAGCCACACACAATTCAAACTAATATAGTCAATAGGTCCTACTAATCCAAATCACATGTGTGAATTCCAGCATGTGATGTGAAGCTGGCCAGGAGCGAATGTGAAAACTCATATTAAGGAAAAGACATTTCTCAATTACATCTCTACTCTTTATTTCTCAGACACAAAATTCTAACAAGATATGTGTGAAAACATCCTAAACTCTACGAAGCCACATAAATACAAATGAAAAAAAATGAGAATATATCTAATCTATTTTGACTCATCTAATCACATGATTTAACTCATTAACACCTCAAGTTGGCAATAAATGATTCATGAGTCAAGAAGTTATCAGAACTTCTGAACTTCCCAACTGCAGCACCATATGAAAGCTAAAAATTCACTAATTCACAGCTGTGGGACTGACCTATTTACTAGCTTTGTTGGGGCAAGTTTTTAGCCTATTGGAAGTCTATTTAATAATTTTAAAAAAATATTTTATATTAAAATTAGAAACACATTATTTATTTTATAAATTAAATATATATATATAAATATATAATTTGCTCATATATATAATATTTAACTTAATAAAAATAAGAGAAATCGATCTGAAACTTAAAATAAGTTAAAACTACTATTTTAAATATTCAAGTTGTATTAAATTATGAATTTAAATTTTTATATACAATTAATAAACACAGTAACCAATGTTTAGTGAAATTAATATTTTATGGTCGAGTGTGAAAATAAATGTAACAAACCCAAAAGAAAAGTAAGACTAATAAATTGGGACGGAGGAAATATTATTTAAGTAGGACCGCCTGTTAGGCTTGAAAGACCGAATTTGAAATCCGAGCCTAAGCTTGTTAATTATATAGACCATTAAAAAAGCCCCACTTCAAAAGGCCGAATTTGAAAACTAAACTTAAGCCTATTTAATTATATAAGCCATTAAAGAAGCCCTAGTCTAGTCTGTCGAATAACATGGCCTATTTATTCCCACCCCTAATCTAATTGGAAGAGTGGAATTTTGTTTATTTATTTTTGTCACTAAAGAAATGGTTGGGCATGGAGATCTGGCTATATATACATTATTATTTCAATGTATGCATTTAAGAATTATTTAATTTATGTTTTATGACTGTTAAATTTGAATATAGAAAATAAATTTGGGGGGAGAGAGAAAGGGACGTGTATGGGAAAATATCGAAAATGTAAAATTTGCTTGCATGTGAGCGATGGGAACAATTTGTCGGCCACTACAGTAATTTTTTATTAGAAAATATCAAATCAAATAATAATGTAGTAAATATCAAAATCAAACAGTAATATATCTTTAATCTAAAACACCAAATTCAAACCCAAAAGAATATTCTCTAATATATTCATTTTCACAACTTTTTATATTTTTCAAAAATTAATAATTTATTTATCAAATTTATAATTTAACCCCTTTATTAATTTCAAATAAAATAAGTTATTATGATATAATTAATAATTAAAAATAAACTATTATAAATCGTATATTTATGAATATAATATATGTTTTTATAATAAAATTAAATAACTAAAAAAATTGATTATAAAATTACATTAAAACACACTAAACAAACTAAACGTTTCTAATTGAGCAGTTGTTATTTTAATATTTATTTAATTGAAAAATAAAATTATTTTAATATTTATTTAAATAATAAAAATGAATAAGATAAATAAATTAACAAATGAAAAAAAAAACCTTTGCAGTTTTGGACAATAGTCGACACTACAGCACAAGAAAATTAAATAAATTAACAAAACATAAAAGGACAGAAAAGTAAAATTTAATTAGTGTAAGGACAACATTGTAAATAAAAAAAAATTATGCAATAGGAAATAATAGTAACGCAAATATGCGCTTCTGGGAGGTGATAGAAACGGTAAAACTTAAAATGGGTCTTTATTTGGTATTGGGTTGTAGCAAAAAAACCTCAAATTTGGAGTATGGGTTTGGGTATGTAGTAGGGCTGGAGATGCTCTAAACATGAAGGGTGTTTTATCAAATTTTTTAAAGAGAGCTTTGAATCTCTTGTATTAACCGTTACAAATTATTGATATGTTGTTTTCACAATTCAAAGTTCAAGTTTGGGGATTATAATATGTGTGTGAAATGACCACTTTATTGATGCATTATTGTGATAATTCATGTTTCTTTCACTCACATATCACTCGTTTTTGTTTAGATTTCATGTGTTTTCTAGTTTGTTTGTGTTTGAGTTGTGTAGGTGAGCATTTGAGCATAAATCTGTAAGTTAAGCCAACTTTTATAGTAATTACTACTCGAATTTTGCATGAGCTAAGTGAATTTTGATCCAAGTGTGGAGAGCAAAAGGGATGAAATAGAGAGAAATTTCGACCCAACCCCGTTTGGTTTTGGTCAAAATCTGCCTCTGAAGAACAGATGTCGAGCATGATTCTTTGACATTAGGCGGACTTTGTAGTTTAAAGATGTATGAATAAATAAATTATTTAATATTTATATCTAATTTAAAAAATATAGACTGCGAATTAGGTCCCCTTATCTTTAAGATCCTATGGATCTCATGGGAAGCTCCTTTCTCTTTTGGATAGTTTATTGCCTTATTTAATTCCTTAATTTAAAAACACATACAAATCCCAAAAAAAATACATTGAATATGACATATTCATAAAAAGTAAGTATACATTTACTCACAAAAATGAACTAACTTTCATTTTTGTGATAGTATAAAAAAATAGTTCAGTTTATTTTTTCGAAATGACTTTATGGAGTTTCATATGTTGAATTTTGAAATCTTAAACTAAAATTCGGCAAATAGCTTTAAATATTAAATTCATTATATCATCACATTTTATTTTGTGAATGTAATTTATCATTTATATGTACTTGGGGTGTTTTACGTCTTGTATGATAAAACTACAAATTATCTAAGTTTAAAAGTTATATATAATATGTCGAAGAAAAAAAATCAATATTTTTATTAGGAAATGAGTAACACATGGTTAACTATAATTCCATATTTGTTTTATGCTTAATTATTAAACATCTATATCTATATATATATTAAAGTAAGGCCGTAGACAAAACAAGGTAAGTTTGAGTTACATTAATTGTTCATTAATTAACTGGTTAATTAATAAGTGAAACATTCTGTAATTATAAATAATAATTATACACTTCTTTATTTACATTTATGATTTAATCTATAACTAGTTTTCCACCCGCACGTTGCGCGGTCAATATATATATTTTTCATGTTATTTAATATAAAATATAATATCATTTAAGTTATATGGTGAAAAAATAATATGTGTATGTATAAGTAATGTTTAATATCCTAAGCATAGGTATAACTTGTAATGTAAATAAGTATAACGAAAATTTAACTTTATTTTTTTATCTTAATGCTTTTGATTTCAATTTTTGATGCTATGAACCGAACGATTGAGATTAAATCTTATTTAACACAAATATTAATTTAATACATGATCACATTTATATATATATATATATATATATATATATATATATATATATATATTGATAATATTAAGTAAGAGATAAACCACTATAAATTTTTTTATTGAAATTACAAATTTTGAAAAACTTCATTTTACACAACATTTGAAGTTTCTGACAAACAAATATTGTCCTTGTCATATCAAAATCTTTAATGTTTTACGATTTGTGACCCTTGACACACCTATGTATAACTGTCCATGTGCAAATATTGGTTTGCTGAGTAAGATTCCAACATGTGATAGTGACTGTCATTGGCTATTGTTTATGGTCATAGCATATGAGACTTGTATTAAAAACTGTCTTCGCTGAAATTTGAATGGGATTTTAGAATTAGATTGTTTAATAGTCATCTTTGGAATAAATAACTTTTCACCAACATTTTTTCCACTTAAAATATTGGCCTCTAGTTCGTGATTATCGAGTTGCGCCAAAACCAATCTTGCACATTGCATAAACCAGATGAATGTTCAATGTTTCTCTATAGCATAATCAGTGTTCCAACTTTTAGAATGCATTTCATGGTTTGGTAGTGCAGAACACTACAATGTATTAAGAAATTTTTGTGTGTGCACCTCACTAAGAATATCAGCCACACTTTATGTTCTGCACTTAAGTACACCTTCTCAGGATTATTGTTCAGTGATAGCATATGGTTACTGACCCTCTTAACAATATCATTTGTTTGTGTCAAAATAGCCCTGTGTTGCAGATATGAAACATCTATTGTTCCTACATTTGTTGTAGGATATGTAGTATCAACAATGACTTTGATAGGATCACCACTAAATGTAATATGCATATCTTCTGAAATCTTAATAACTCCATCTCCATTATTTAGTGGACCTTAATTTTCATCTCCAATAGCGGCAACTCAATCAGCAAACTCTTTATGTTCGGAAGTCTAGATCTGGTCATCAATCATATTCAGTTGCATATTCTTTGTCAACTTCAAGACACAAACATGGCGTCATAAATATGATGAGTTAATTGTTGCTTTAACTACAACACCTCTACTTCCTCTTGGAATGACGGGTAAAATATGTCTAAAAAATCACTGCCAAACACAATTGTCTTGCCTCCAACGGTAGATTCTTGTTTTGTGGATTTTGAAATTGCATATATCCTTCATCGCCTTATCAAATGTTCAAAACAATATTTGTGCATCATAGGTGTTTCGTCCCATATGATAAGCTTGCAACGTATCAACAACTCGGCCAATTGATTCCCTTACTCAATATGACATATTGAGTGTTCATTTATATTAATAGGAATTGTGAAACGCAAGTGAGTTGTCCTACCACCAGGAAGTAGCAAATATGTTATTTCACTTGATGCAACATTCAATAGAATTTTACCTTTGGACCTCAATCCAGCGAATAATGTATTTTTTATAAACAATAAAATAAATTAAAATAAAAAGGAAAGATATATTATTTGGAAAAGATTTTCTCCCATTTTGCTAAACGACATAAAAACAATCTTTTATTTCACCACTTTTCAAAAATTTGTCCCAGATGACATAATCCTTACCCTGGATATAGTTTTTTAATTCATCTAAATGGCATATTGATTAAAGAGAATCACATAGATTTCATGAATTAATTTTATAAAACTTTTATTCAAATACTATATTATTATTTAGTAAAAATATCAATTCGTAGTATTCTAAGAGAATTTATAAAAAATTATAGTAATAAATTAGTCTCAATAATATAAGTTCACATTACAGAAAATAATTAATAAGATTATTTTTCCCTCAATTGTAAATGTTTTCACATTTATTTAAAAATATTAATTTCCATTATTTTTATTTACTTTGATTTAAAAGTTTTATTTTAAAATATTTTAGATTATATTTTTATAATATCTAGACACTACGAAATGGGTGGTACTTTCTAAATGAGATGAGGATATAAAGAAATGTAAAAGATAGATGAACCTTATTTGCATATTTTAAATTAGTTGGTAAGTATTAATTTATTCATTAACTATATTATATGTAAAATATTAAAATTGTAATATGTATATGGCAGATTACATATATTTATGAACTAATTTATTATTTCAACAATGCAGAAATAAATGGTCTAAATTGAAACTACTCAATCTCTAATAATACTGTTTAATATGGATAAAATGATATATTTACTTAAGAGGGCCACTTAAGTTCCATGAATAAAATTTCAAGAATTTTTTTTGAATATTCTTACATAAGGTGGCTACATCTTAGTATTTCTTTATTTTATATATTTGATATATATTCTTGAAATTTATATTTTATTTTATATATTTGTTATTTATTCCAATTTTATGAGGATAATTGATTAGTGTTCACACCCAGTTATTTAAAATCAATCATTCAAATTTTTAAGCTTTTTATAAATAACAATTAATATTGCAAGTCCACTAAATGTACTTGCTTTCTAAAATATACCATACACACTACTTTTATTATTAAACTAAAATTTTTTTTGAGTCTTTTTGATTCAGGATCCGAAAGATAGTTTAATTATCAATTCAGGACCCGAAAGATTAATTATCAATTCAGGACCTAAAAGATCTAAAAAATTCTCAATTCAGGACCCGAAAAATAATACAATTCTCAATCCAAGACCTCATATTGAGGTCCTGGATTGAGAATTGCTTAATCTTTCGGGTCCTGGATTGACAAATCATCTTTCGGGTCTTGGATTGACAATTTAACTATTTTTTGGGTCCTGGATCGACAATTCTCCTTAAAATTTTTATATGGAGATTTTGTAGGACTATTTTAGGACAATTTTAATGGAAGAGAATTTTTTTTTACTGGGTTCTTTTATGTTTATATAGATTTTAGCAAATTCATTTATTTAAGTAAAAAAATATCAATATTAGGCTCACATAAAGCCATAAAAAATTATGTAATAATGAAACCCATTAAATAATAAAATTGTTAGTTAACTTAAATAAAATATAAAATAAATAAAAAACAGCAACAAAATAAAAGAATAAACATAAACTCACGCATGCACAAATATATTTACACACACATTTTTCACAAATATAAAGACAAACAAAATTTTATATGGGTAAGTGAAGACATTCCACTTAACACATACAAAACCCTAATATATACAATTGTTTAAACCACTACATAATTATACACCCTGTTGGAAGCTTCTTTTCGGTCGATAGAAGGTGAAGACGAAGTATAGATGCCTATTTTTTCCATCCATTGTTATTGCTCCTAATGTGGCTCGAAGCGAGACGAAGTATAGACGTAGCTTTGCTATTTCATAAGATTCTCTCATATTTATATTAATATTATATCAATCACTTTAATTGAAATACCACTAATTGTGCATAAATATTAATCTCCTTAAGTTTAGATATCTTAATTGATATATTATCAACAATTGTATTAATTTGCCCGTTCTTACCAAAAACATAAAGTTTTATTTATATTTTTTTTCTATATTTTGTATATGATAATTTTAATGAAATGGTTTAAGCAAGAAAAATAAGTTTTGAGAGATTATAAACATACAATAACCCCTCATTTCACTAATTTCTATATTTATTAAGTAATTTTTACATTAATTTATTCCATTGTCTATACCAATTATTATTTGATGTTTTATTTGAGAAAAAGACTTTGAGTTTTACTTTTAAATAAATATAAATACAATCTCCTTTAAACATATAAAAAAAATATAATTTTAACATCCCATATAATATATATCCAACTAAATAATGTGTAATAATTAATTACAAACTTACCAAATTTGGTTTTATATCATTGGAATATTTTTGGTAATTGATTTTAGGGAAATTTGTATAAGGGTCTTGCTTTTAAGTATACATAAATATAAATTTGTATAGAAAAAAACAAATATATATTTTGATATTAGTTTTTATTTTTTATTATTAATTATTTAAATTAATAAATTCAAACTTAAAATATAGATATCCCAATTTATTTATTTTTTTGCTTTTCTAAAAAAAATTGGTCATTTATCTATGATGAAAGTCATTATAGTGTGTAGCCTAAGCGGCATCTTCAACCTTAAAGATAAAAAAAATATAGTAAATGCATATTTAAAAAATTATACAATAATTAGATAAATAGATCATAAATCATTAATGTGCAAGATATGATTGATAATTATATATATACTGAATTGAATTTATTTTTATAATTCTTCTATAGTATATTTTTATTCTTCTTTTTATATAACACATTTTGTTCCATTGATTGAGATTTACATTTTAAATTGTTGTTACTTTTCACTTTTTTATTAAAGTATTGTATTTATTATGTGATAGTTGTAATAATTTCTATATTTTTATTAAATTGAACTATATTATTTTTAAGGAAAATAGACATTTGTATCGAATGTAACCTTATTAGCTTTTTAAATATTATTGTTGCATACATCATATTAATTTTATTTTATGTAAATACATTAAAATCCAACACAATAAATTAATCAAAACAATAATAATTTAAAAAATATCATATGACAACATTTTTAAAACTTCTAAATAAAAAACATAAAACATAATCAAAATTTTCAAAATATCATACAACAAACAAATGGGAGGTCTTGTTTAGCAACAGTTGTATTCGAATGTTGCTAGAGCAACCTTTGAGTTACAAAGAGGTATGTGTCACATTGAATAAGAAGCAGGCACGTGTAGAGCCACAAGAAACCCTTTACTTCTGTTATTATCAGCGCTTTCTCGGACTGAAATATTGTAAAGAAACTTCTATTTAACAAAAAACATGAGCCTGCCATTACAACGAAACTAATTACTACATATATTAAGCAATATATATATGTAAGATTGTAAAAGAAGGTGCAATAGAATTGCTCAATACAAACACTCATATACAATACATAACTCAAATTCCCACCCATACATGAATAATTTGGTCCTAAGCTATTTATACTGATTTAGTATAACTATATTATAGTAAATAATTAATTGACTCCATAAATTATGTTAATTCTATGCATAAAATAGGTAATTGCATTAACTTAGTTCATAATTGTCATATTATTTCATTCATTACATACTTTTCATAAATATTAATGGTCAATTTTTATATTAAAAGGATTTGTAACCGTTACATTTCTTATATGTAAGTTTCCTAAATATAATATGTATATTATTTTGAGAGATTAAAGATAAATTACTCTCATGTTTAATTTATATGAAAGTTTTTAATATATTATATTAAAACATCAATTGATTACCTTAATTACATAAACATATATATTAGAAAAAGCATATATTAAAATAAAGTGCGCACACATACATATATATATATAACCAATCAAATAATTATATAGTATTAGGGATTGTAAATAATATTAGTTACGTAAATAATTAGTAATTAATCAAGGTTATATGATTATTGCTTTTAATGAAAATATTTGATTATTTATTTTAGTTCATTTAAAGTACATCTTTGTTTTTTTAAAAAAAAGTTATTGATATATTTTCAATAAAAATAAATTTAAAAGTAATTACTATATAACCTTGATTAACTATTACTAATTATTTATGTAACTAATATTATTTACAATCCCTAATACTATATAATTAATTGATATATTTTCATTCATTAATATATATATATATATATATATATATATATATATATATTTGATATTTTTTAATTATATTATAATTATTGTGTGATAATTGTTCTTCTTTTCTTATTTGTTGTAGAATAATCTTAGGAAATTTAGTTACATACTTACTATATTTATTGTTAATTACCTAATATATTATGGAGATATTTTTAGTAAGTATTTTTTGGGGGAAAAAAATTTTGTTTGGGGTTTTGCCTTTTAGTATATATAGATTAATATATGACATGTTTATGTATTACTAAATATTCAATTAAAAATAGATCATATTTCAATAAATATAAATTAGTAGATTATATTTATCAGTTAAAAAATGAGTTGTGTACAAATAGTTTTTGTACAAATTATTTACTTTTCTCACTCAATATAATATATTACTTTATTAATTAAGAATAAGTTATATTCCAATACATACTTATAATTATGTTTGTGTAAATGATATTTATTTAATTATAAGTCTGTAATTATTTCTTAAATGGTTATCAATTCAAAATTAAATTATGCTATTCATGGAATAAAAATGAATTATGATTGAGTTTAGAATAAATGTTGATACTAATCGTAAATATCAATTATTTATTTAATAAAATTATATTTTTAACTAATCTAATATATTCGGTACGATTATGTATTAATGTATCAAAATATTTTTTCTCTTTAATTATTTTCAATTAAATTGTGTCAAATCTCAATAAAATCAAGTATGATATTATATTTATTAATTAAGGAAATAATATTCATGTATAAAAAGTAAAAAAAAATAATGAATCATTTATTAAAAAAAATTACTTTGAAATCTATAATAATAGTAAGTAAGAGTAGTCATATACTATTCATGTTCAGGGAAAATTTCCGCCTAAAATTCGTTCGCAAGGTAAAATGATCCATGCACATGCAGTTTTAAATTGAAGCCCGCTCATTGAGCTATATAAAAGAAGTATTGCCCATTATTTTAAAATTTGAAAATATGATAATTGAATGTGTGTCAGAAGCTTTAGTAGTTTCTCTACTTCGAGAAAAAGAATGCGTTTTTCAGACGCATAAGTATTTATCTCTCCCATCTTTCGATTTTTTAATTTCATTAATAGTGTGGTGCTGCAACATCTTTTTCCCAAATATTACCCATGTCTCTTTGATCTAAAAAGTTGTATTAGACAGACATTGCCAAATATTCCATGAATGATTCGAAGAGCCCTTCTATATTCGCATTTATAGTAAAGCTCTGAGTCCATATTTTAACGTCCAAGTTGTCGTCCTCCTCTCGCCCAATGGTGATTTAATCTTGGCTAGATATTGTTCCACTATATCCCCTTATTTTTCAAAATCTTACAGTTATTTATCAATGTTTTATTTTTCAAAGTTTTACAGTTATTTATCAATGTTTTATGTTTGTTGAAGTAATAAATTAATTACAATCATGGGCAAACTGAATTCAAATGTGCATGCTTCAAAACTCTAAAGTCAAAGCAGAACATGTCTTTGGTTCATTGCTCGGATTAGACGCCAAAAAATCATCAATCCTAGCATTTAAATCCGAGGCTATCCACTTTGCACCTCTATTTCTTTCCGTATGAAATTGTCATCAAAATTTAAAATGGATTTTAATAACTCACCAAATCCATGGTTCTTGAAAAATTAGGTGAAGAGCCGGATAAATCAACTAAAGCTCTCAACTCTTCGCAACCGTCATCATCTCTCATATCTTCTATTTGTAAAGATTTTAGTAGTTTATACGTATACTTTTTTAATCTAATTATCTTTTATTGTTTGATAGGGAAATTCCATTGTCTTTTATTTAATTTAATTTGTTTTTCTTCTATAATTTGATAATTTAACTTCACCGATTATTATTATTTTCGGATAATTTATTTGATTATTGTTCTGAGTTTAATATTTTGGAGTAGAAAGCACTCCATGGATTCATCAACGTCTCGTATTTTTTACCTGTGTCATCTTTCTCTTTTTGTTCTAATATTTATTTTCAGGTACTCATTTGGAATTATTATGAAAATATGTTGAGCAATACATATTTTGAAACTGATGCACCCAAATTATATATTTTTTAACATAAAATTTCAAAAAATATTAATATAAATAAAATATAACATTATATTGATGTACCCACATTTTTTAAAAAAGAGTTACTAAACAATTAAAATTAAAGAATATTTTGGGCGAAAACGATTATTGAACGGGACTTATTTTATTTTGTATGATCAGTTGATGGTAGATATATAAATTAAGAAAAAATGGAAGCAACAAAAGATCAAACTCCAACAAAATAGAACTTGGAGGTTAGAAGGTTTTTTATTTTTAATAAACTGCAAGAGTTCGTTCATTAATCTTGAGTGAAAGCAATTCATTTTACCATGTTATATAGTGTATATATGCATCAACCAACCGTTAAAATATTTCTAAAATGGTCATCCAAATTCTTTATTTACTAAATTTGTCAAATTATTTGGATTCGACAAGTTTGAATCAAACTGTGTTTAACTACTTTTAACTATGATTATAAATAGTATTTAATATACTATATTTTTATAATATATTGAAAATATTATAATTCCGTGCAGTGCACGGGTGAATTATTGCATATATATTATTGCATTAGCGGGAGTTTTGAGCAGGATTGCGCTGCACGGGCTTACTATAGCCAAGATTAAATCGCCATTGGGCGAGAGGAGGACGACAACTTGGACGTTAAGCTAGCGGATATAGAAGGGCTCTTCAAATCATTCATGGAATCTTTGGCAATGTCTGTCTAATACAACTTTTTAGATCAAAGACACATGGGTAATATTTGAGAAAAAGATGTTGCAGCACCACACTATTAATGAAATTAAAAAATAGAAAGATGGGAGAGATAACTATATTTATGCGTCTGAAACACGCATTCTTTTTCTCGAAGTAGAGAAACTACTAAAGCTTCTGACACACATTCAATTATCTTATTTTCAAATTTTAAAATAATGGGCAATACTTTTTTTATATAGCTAAATGAGCGGGCTTCAATTTAAAACTGCATGTTCATGGATCATTTTACCTTGCGAACGAATTTTAGGCGGAAATTTTCCCTCAACATGAATAGTATATGACTACTCTTATTTACTATTATTATAGATTTATTATTAATATTAACGATCCGGTCTGATCCAAACGGCCGATTTCTCTACTCAAACCATGGACCAAACCAATTAATACGATTTGAAACTTACGGTCCGGCCGGCCGATTTTCACACTTATCAAATCGGCCAAATTATTTCGATTTGGACCAAACCATGTATAATATAAATACGATCGATTTGAGCCACAAAATCGCAGCCGAAATAGTTTTGACCACTACTAATTTGAAAACCAAATCTCAAACCGATAAACCGACCAAATTTATTCGATTTGACCGATTTGATAAAACCATAAACACCCCCTAGACCCTAGTTAAAATAATGGGTCTATTGATGAGAAAATTGGTTTGGGAGTAGCGTGGTCATTTGACACATGGGTGACGGGGGTATATTTGTAATTACGACACCCGTCAACTTCTGCCCTGCTGGCAGACATTCAATTCAACGACCCAGCCTGTTCACAGCTGTAATCCATATCTCCAACCCCCGCCGTCGGCCTAATTTAGCAAACCATCCCTATGTAACCAACACCTCGTCGTCGATTATCTTCCACCAACATTCGTCGCAACTGGATTGATGGATCCCTGCCCCTTCGTAAGGCTAACGGTGGCGGATTTGGCGCTGAAGTCCCCGGTCGCCGCCAAGCCTACTGCTCGCACCGCCGTCCACCCATCCTCCTCACCTTGTTTCTGCATAATCAAGTTAAAAAGCTTTTCGACTCAGACCGCCGTCGTGACCTACATTCAGCCGGACGGCAGCAATTTTCCCGACGGCAGCTCTCAGGCTCCGGCGGCGACGTTTCACCTCACGAAATCCGATCTCGACAGACTCACCGGGAAATCCTCTCTTTTCTCCACCTCCAAAAAGCAGCAGCTCAAAATATCGGTTTACTCCGGCAGCCGTGGCGCCACGTGCGGAGTCACTTCCGGGAGGTTGCTGGGGAGAATCTCCGTGCCGCTGGATCTGGCTGCCGCGGAGTCGAGGGCGGCGATTTTGCACAACGGGTGGATTTATGTGGGGAAGGAAACGAAGAACAAAGCGCAGTTTCACTTGAACGTGCGGGCCGAACCCGACCCGAGATTCGTTTTCCAGTTCGACGGAGCACCCGAATGCAGCCCGCAGGTTTTCCAAATTCGAGGGAATATTCGGCAGCCCGTTTTCACCTGCAAGTTCAGTTTGCGAGCAGCTGACCGCAATCAACGGTCCAGGTGAAAAACTGAACTGAATTTCATTCTAATTCAATCGCTTTCTGCTTCAATTTCACGATAATTTTCGTAATTTTAGGTTATGAACAGTGATTCGTGAAATCAAATCAATAGAAACTATGGAAAATCTTCGAATTCACACTTCCACATCTTGTTTTTGGATAATCCTAGATTTATCCATGCTCTATTGAATCGATTATTTACTGATTACGATTGATTAATAGGTCATTGCCATTGGAGGGAAGTTGTGGAGGTGCGAGAGGTTGGTTCAGCAGCGAAAGAGAAAGGCATGGTAGAGAAAGAAAGGGATGGTCCATCACCATACACGATCTCTCCGGTTCGCCCGTAGCCGTCGCATCTATGGTAACTCCGTTCGTGGCCTCTCCCGGCTCAGACCGGGTGAGCCGGTCCAACCCGGGCTGCTGGCTCATCCTCCGCCCCGGGGATGGAACATGGAAGCCCTGGGGCCGCCTTGAGGCGTGGCGCGAGCGTGGCTCAGCCGATGGCCTCGGCTACAGGTTCGAACTGATCCCGGACTCGGCTGCAGCTGCCGGCATTGTGCTAGCAGACTCCACCCTCAGCTGCAGCAAGGGAGGGAAATTCTTGATCGACTTGAATGGCAACGGTGGTGGTGGTGGTGGTGGTTCCAATGTGTCGACGCCGAGAAGCACCACCACATCCCCCGGGTGCAGCCCCCGGAGCAGCGGGGATTTCGGACATGGGCTGTGGCCTTACTGCTTGTACAGAGGGTTTGTGATGTCGGCGAGCGTGGAAGGCGAGGGAGGGAGTGGGAAGACGGCCCCGGTGGTGGAGGTGGGGGTGCAGCAGGTGAACTGCACGGAGGATGCGGCTGCGTTCGTGGCGTTGGCGGCGGCGGTGGACCTGAGCATGGATGCGTGCAGGCTTTTCTCTCATAAGCTTCGCAGGGAGCTGTGGCCAGCTGAAGATATACAGTTTTAATGGGTTGGAATTTTGTAGGACTAAACTGTAGCAAAGAGTAGGAGATGAGAACTGTAGAGGTTTTGGGAGGACAGGCCCGCTGTGTTTTTTTTAGTGAGTGTGAGGCTTTTGAGTTTTTCACCATTCTTCATTTTTTTGGTTGTATTTTCCATATAATTAGATCAAGTGATAGTGGTCCTTTTTTCTTCAATTCTCTTCATTTTTGGATTGGGGTTGTATTATTTTGCTTTGAATTTGTAAATTCAACTAAATCCTTTGAAAATCTGCCATTTCTTACGGCAATTGGTGGTTTCACAAAAGCACTAGTATAAATGGTAGACACGTATTTCTTTTCGGTCCGTCCCATTTATTAGACACGTTTTTTTATTTGGCAAAAAATTAACAAAACATAATCAAAATTAACTAATGATTATTAACAAAATATAATCTTAATCACTCCGTCTACATTTCTTGACTTTTTAAAAATTGTAATTAGTGATTATTTTATTTATATTTTTTGAATTAATCTTTCTTTAAACATTTATTTACTATTTATTTTGGTTCATGTGTCACTACCTCCGTACCTAATAATATAGGACGGATGGAGTATTTAATATTATCAATTAAAAGATTACTTTAATTATTGATTAGAATTCCACGGATAAATCTTCAATTTAGGATTTCAAATATCCAAGTATTTTCAAATTCATGAGTTAACATTGAGGACTTCTAAATTGAGAACTTTTTATAATGAATTGAGAATTTTAAAAAAAATTTAGATCACGAATCCAAAATTATTATTATTATTCCAAATTAATAATAAAATTATATTTTAAAAAACTCAATTGATAATAATTCTATTCAATATTACAACATAAATAAGTCAAGGTAGAAGGTAGTGCCGTAGAGATAGGGTAGGGTCCATAGTGGTATCCTAAGTTATAACTAATAAAGGGTTAGAGATTGAATTAAAATTGGAGCTACGTAATTATATATTGATTATTTGATTAGCTGGATTGGTAATTGGTTTAAGAATTATGATGAGCAATCATATTGCCCTTGCTTCTTTTTTTTACTTAATAAATACCCTCATTTAATAAAGGATGTCAAACTATTTTTATTTTAAATTTAATATTATATTATACTATAATTTAAAAAAGAAAATGACATTTATTGTTCACTTCTAATAAAAAACTTGAGTTTCTAGATGTCTATGCAAATTTTAATTAAAATACGTCGGCTTTTACATCATTGAATAAATAATAAACACAATTAACTGGTTTTGTACATTTTAAGAAAAATTATATAAAATAATTTTTTATATGTTTAAATAACTCAAATCATCTTAAAATATGCAAAACTGAATCCTAAATTTACAAAGCTTAGACATTCTCAATATTTAAAGAAAGAGATATGTCCTTTCGCTCGGGGTGTAGTGGTTAAAGCACCTCATGGGGACATCTGGGTGTGTGAGTGTGTGTGAGTTTGAGATTAATGTAGACTTATTAAAAAAAAAAAAAAAAAAAGATAGTGAGAAACAAGCGTGAGAGAGAAAATGAAGTTATTTGGGTGGTGGTTGATCCTTGTCGGCACTCTCCGACTAGGTTTGACTTATTCGACCCTATGCAGTCTTACTCTATCCTAGAGTTGTCAATTGAGCCCGGTCGACCCAACCCAACATGACTAGATCCGACCCAAAAATGGTCTACGAATAAAATAGGTTTGGTTGGCCGAACTTAGGTGTATTTTATGAGCTCATATTGAATTTTCTTTTACGTCCAAGCCCGACCCATGCCTATTTGAGCACCGAACCAGTTCGGTCCAGGTCCAAGCTCGGACTAGCCCAGGCTCATGTCCAGTCCGGTTCGGGCCCATCTCATTTTCAGTTAATTTTGATTATCTTATACTAATTGTTTTGATTCTTTCTATTAATTTAACTATTAAATAAATATTTTTAAATATTTACAATTAAGTCCAACCTAATTGAATTAGATTTCTTCAAAAAAAAATTACAAATACACTTATAAAGTTAATTTAAAAATAAATAAAAATAAAAATAATAATTAATTTTAAATTCATCTCCGAACCACCTGAGACCCACTTCAAATCTACCTGAAACCCAACTCAGGCCTAGCACAAGCCCACTCCTAGCCCACTTCATAGTGGTCCTGAGTTATGTTAGGCCAAGGGAAATATAAATTGGCCCGTCCAATCTCAATAGTGGTTCCCGGTAGTGCCAGGCCACATAATTGGTAGTCATACTCGGCCTGAGCCCGATCGGATTATTAAAATAATACTCCCTCCGTCCCATTAGATTAGTCCATTTTTGTTTCGGCACAGTAACCAATGTTTGTGAGTGTAGTGAAATTAATATTTTATTGATGTGATGAGATTTCTTTCCATTTTAGGAAAGTGAACTAATCTGGCGGGACAGACGAAAATGGAAATATTGACTAATCTGGCGGGACAGAGGGAGTATCAATTTTTGTTTTTATAATTATTAATAACATTAATTAAATTTTATGGTAAATATTGATAAACAAAGTTTAAATATATTTTTTTATCATTAAAATATCTATAAATATACTATAAGAGAGAAGTTTTAATATATTACAATTTTGCTATTTTTTCTATTAAAAATTTCGCATTAATATTGATTTTATTTTTTATACTTATTTTTATCTTATTCACTAACTTCCATTACAATATGGATATACAATTAAAAAAAATAAAAATCTAATAAAATCATATTCTTCATTTCAAAATTATTAAACTTCACTAATTTATTATATTTACTATTTTTAAATAGTACAAGTATAATTTTATAAATTAAACTAAGTTTGTATTTAATATATTCTTTTTTATTTTAATTAAATTTATATATATAATTAGACATATAATATTAAGAATAATATACTAACATATACTATTGATGAATAAATATTGTATCTATATATTTAAAAATTACTAAAAATATATATAGTTTTGCTATTTATATTATAATGTTATAAAATAAAATATTATATGTTTAATTTATGCATCGCGCGTACAAATCTAAGTATATAAATATATATATAATTTATAAATTATATTTAAATAACATAAAATAAAATAAGATATATTTAATACATTACAGTAAAATTAGTACTAACATAAATCCTATGAAATAAAGTATATGTTAAAAGTTGGCTTCAAAATCTAAATAATAATGTCTCGTAACAAGTTATGGGCAAAATGTTGAAGGGAGTAGTAGCTTACTGTAAGTGCAGGCGAATCATAGCAGAGCAGAAAATCCATCAATGGCGGCAACCCACTCTCAATTTCTTCTACGACTCAACTGCATCGATCGCATCCTCATCTTCCAAAACATCTCCATCCTTGCACAATTACTACATAAGAAAAAGAAGAAAGTGGCCGATTCAGCCATTCAATAAACAGCTGCCCCAATTCTTCGCTTCTCAATTAGCCAAGAAATCCTTCAAACAATCGATCAAGAAATCCAAAGCCCATCTTCTTCCCGACCTCATCAATGCTTATGCTGCTTACGAAACCCAGCCGTCCCCGCAATCTTACCATTTTCTCTTCAAAGTCTTGATTCAGAGTCGCCCCTCAAATTTCCACGACCAGATTTTACAAGTTTTGGACCACGTCGAAAAAGTGGAGGAATTCGAGACACCTGGATGCATCATCGTCGACTTGATCAAGTTCTACGGCGATCTCAACATGTTCGATGATGCTGTGGAGCTTTTCTCGAGAGTTCCTAGGTTTAGGTGCGAGCCCTCGATCGAGATTCTAAACGCGTTGCTTTCAGTTCTCTGTAAGAACGAGAAGGGTTCCGAGATTGTTCCGACGGTATTATTCAAGAGCCAGGAGATGAGCATTCGGATAGAAGAATCCACCTTCGCGATCTTGATTAGGGCTCTTTGCAGAAATGGTAACGCGGTTGAAGCTCTGGAGTTGTTGAATCAAATGGCGGAGGAAGGTTTTGATTTGGATGAAAAGCTTTGTTCATCGACGCTCGCGACAATGTGCCGGCGGCGGCATTGCAGTGGCAGTGAGGTTTTGTTGTTTTTGGAAGAGTTGAAAAGGTTAGGGTTTGAACCAAGAATGGATGATTTCTTGAATGTGATTAGGGTTTTGGCGAAAAGGGGGGAGGGAATGGAGGCATTGAGACTGTTGAAGCAGATGAGAATGAATGGAGTTAGGGCTAATGTTGCCATCTACAATTTAGTGCTCGAAGCATTGATAACTGTTAACGAGTTTTCGCTTGCAGACGAGGTGTTCGATGAAATGCTTGTGTTGGGGCTGGTTCCGGATATCAATACATACAATTTGTACATCAATGGTCTGTGTCTTCAAGGGAAGGTAGAGGATGGGATAGCGATGCTGCATTCGATTGAGGAGCTGGGGTGTGCACCCGACACGACTAGTTATCGTGTGATTTTACGCGCATTATGTGAAGCAGGGGAGGTAGGCCGGGTGAGAGAGATGGTGGATGAAATGCAGCTGAAATGCAGGAGATTGAATCAACAGATGTATGAGATAGTCATTGCTGGCTTTGTTAGTAATGGCGATGTTGAAGGGGCTTGCAGTTTGGTAGACGAAATGGTGGGCGAAAACCTTACGACAATTCATCACTCGAAGAGTTTAGATGGAATCATGTGTTGGTTGTGGAAGGCTGGTTTGCATTCTCAAGCAGAGGAGCTTCTTCAGAAATTACTGTAACTTCCATTGTAGTAGATTCATTAGAATATATTTATACTCAGTTATTTTCAGTTGTGGGTAGCCTGCATCATTCTTTACAGAGTATTTTAGAGACAAAAAAAAAAAAATGAAATAAAAGCTTAGAGAATGCTTAAAGCTCCTTATTCAATGAATTTCTTGTAGTTTAATTGAGGTTTTGCAAATTGGGAAGTGTCATTCATATATAGACATAAAGTTCACATTCCATGCTGATCTAATTCTACAACTATGCAGAATATCTACTACCATTCTTAAAAGTATATGTTCCTATTTCTTCCCATTAAACAACAAAATTATATCTTATTATCTTTGTAGTTTTAGATTAATGTCCCATATCTTACATTTATCCAGAAAAATAAATTTATTTTTTCGGATTGGAATATGAAAATCTTGTAAAATAGGAAAAGCAGACTGAAATCATTTCACTTGGAATTACAAAAACCCTGCTTTTTTGTTTGTTTTATTAAGGAAATTACCAAAATCCTGTTTCATGTTTCGTCAATGCAGAAAATATAATATCCACCATCCCTTTGTTTCTTAAACAAAATTATTTTTTAAAATTAATAATTCGAAATCCTGTGAAATAAGAGACGAGAAGCGTGAATCCCCAACCAGCATCATAACACATAGGCATGTAACTCCCACTCCATTATCATGCATTTCTTTTTCTTGTTTGAAAGATGATCGGAACTTGGACTGCTTCGCAACTCTCTTCACATCCCATCATTTTTACTCCTCATCTTTTCTCTGCAATATTCATCACTGCATTTCTACACATTCTCTGTGCAAATAAACACCAAATCTTACCAGGTGTAGGCACCGGGGCACTGTCCACCTAGAGAGAGGGAGAGGGAGAGAGAGAGAGAGTTACTGCACTATTGTGTATGATAAAAGCAATGGACATGTATGGAAGAAACAGAATCGATACTTACCTTGAGCCGTGAAGTGAAAAGGGGTTTGGCTAAACATGAACAGGCCAGCAACGCAAAAGCTAGCAGAAAAACGACAGGAATGTAGATTTCTCATGCACAGAAAATACATGCAGGCCATTGAAATTAGAGGTGCAGTATGGATAAGGTGGATAGAGCTTTTAGTGAGAAAAACATGGATTGTGAAGAAGCAGGAAATTGACTAAATACTTAATGATTGAAAATACGAGGACTAAAAAAGGGGGAGCAATGGAATGGAGAAAGGAACTTGACAAAAAGGTCGAAAATGGGAGAGATGTATCTTAAAATTGTGCCTCTTTCCAATGAGAGAGAGAGAAGCTAGCTTAGCTCTGTGTTTTTAGACAGTGTATGACCATATATTTACATTCAATGGAACAAACAGAGTAAGGTCAAATAATTATAGTGTATGACCATATACTTACATTAAATGGCATTCTGTCTATAATCTATTATCTACATGACTATATCCAATAACCCGTAAGTTCGAGTGCAGTTAAACATGTATACTATACATGATATATAATTCCTCATTTCAAGAAATGCTAGCTATATCCAACTCCACAATGCTAGCTAAGAACTAAGATTGGATTCATAACTAGTACTAGACTATTTAGTCATAGGCTAGCAACCTGCAGATGAGACATGAGAGTCCATAAAGCTTCAAGCTTGTGGCCCCAAAAACCAAATTATATTATGTTTTTAATGGTTATTGCCAACTCTAGTGATTCAGTCAGAAATCGACTGTAACATTTAATATGGATAATAATACAAACATAAGAAATCACAAGATCATGGTTTTGGCAGAGAGATATTATTTACATGAAAGATTGATAAAACTACATAGGCAGAGAGATACTATTTTACATAAAAAGACTGATCTACATTTCATAATTCCTATCAAAAAAATGAATTAAGACATGAGTTGAAGGAGTCTCCGGATCAAACCTGGGAAATGTCCCCTCTCTCACTACTACTTACAGAACCACTCCTGTTAATCTCTACCTTTTTGGGGCTGCACTGAGCGTAAGCAGACAGCAAGTTCTGATGGATTTCTTCCATTAGCCCGCTTTGCTCGTCTCTGCGATCCATTTCTATAACACTCTGCCACCCACCAAAGTAATATTCTCATGCATCATCATTGCTAGCTTACTTTAGTTTCCTTTCCTCCTAACAACCATTCATTACCTTTGCTGGGGTCCTGAAGAAGATCGGTTTAAACCTTTGCCTGCAGTACTCATTGAAGAGGAGAGTGAGAATGATGAGAGGGAATGTGCAGGTTGAGGGTCCTGGTGCATTCTTTATTCCAAATACTCCCATAGCTATTATTTGTGATAGCACCAGTGATAATATAGCCGTGTTGTGAACAATAGGCCAGTACAGCCCCCCACTGTCGTACTCCGTTACGTACACATTCAGAAACTGAAAAAACATACATATACACATACAAACATACGTTCATGTTAACATATGATTCTTGTAAACACCTTAGTTAGTACCTGATTACGGTACACCAGATATGCCAGGCAAAAGTAGACCAGCAAGAAGGGCAATATTAGAGGTGCCAATGTGGAACAGGTGAAGCCCAGCATTCCAAACATAAGGACTCTTGGAATTTCTGTATGGTATGGAAACGTATATGGAGTGAAACTTGTGTCATTTGTCTTCAGAAGAATGCATCGAGAGAACAAGTTGGTGAGAAGAGGGAAAGGCTGAATTATTTCACAGGCCAAGCCTGCCCACCCTGACGTCAGAACATAAGTCATGAAGAAGGTTGCCTGGAGAGAGAAAAGAGCAAATTAGCCTATTTTCGCAGAAAAGGAATTCAGGAGGGATGAGAAGAACCCACTGTTGCAGGCACAGCTTTGGCAAGCAAAGTTGGTATATTTTTTGGATCTCCCAACTTCAAGATTGAGGTTTGGTAATGGTCAATAGCAGCCTCTGTTAAAGTATTGGCAAAAAGCACATTCCAAATCATAAAGTATAGAACTTTAGTGCATGCACTTCTTTTCCTGTAGCTACGAGATATAACACCCTCCAATGTGGAGAACATATACATCACAGGAGGGACCATGCAAAGAAACAGAGTGATTACAACACTAGGTAGGTATCCAGTGATCAGCTGCTCCAAAACTTCCCTGAAAGGAAGAAAAAACGATGTGGAGCCATTTGACATATCTACAGCTCCTAATGCATAACCTTTAATGTTTGAAATAAGAGAAATATTTATAATATGTAGACGTATTACCTACATACAACACGCTCCAAGACTGGCAACACGCTAGATAGTTTGTCAAGATGAACAAGACTTTGTGTGAACACTACTGGGACGAGGAAGAATGTCACAAAGAAAATATAGGACACAACAACAATAATCTTGCGGATCCAAAGGCTTCGATATGATACACAAAGATTGGGCCAAAACAGATCACGTGGTTCTGGTGCAGGATCTGTCACCCATGCCATGGGATTTGGTGATTGAAGTGCCTCTGAAGCAACCAAGGCAGCATACCGAGTCTTGAAGAAAACCAAAGCAGCTCCACACTCCTGTAGAAGAACACTCACATGTCTTCAAATTAGATAAAATGATAAATAGATTATGTCAGTTTGAATACTAACATTTTTCCTTACATCTGAACCATCAAAGCAGTTTTCCTCTTTGGAAATACATTTGGACTCATCAAAAAGCGACTTGAAAGTTGATGTAGTGCCTCCACAGAAGCCACATCTCGGAAGTCGTCTCACATACCGTCTCTCCATGTTGATAGAAGTGAGCATCTTATACATCTTCTCAGCATCGCTCTAACAACAAAACAAAGAACAGAAGCAACTCTACTGATGAACTATATGTATTGCTGATAAGACAAAGCTAAATATCGGGTAAGTTGTTGCTATTTTTAAACCATGGTCTTTAAAACGGCCTATAACCTCAAGAACCATCTCAAATCCACACAATCTCCAAAGGATAATAAGATTGTAATTTCTAGAGGTAATACATAATTACACACATTGTAAATTATATTTCATGTAATATTGCCAATTCATCCCTAGAAGTAAAAGCCTCAGGTACAGTTTGCTAAAAATGACAGCATATAAGGGACAAACAATATTCTTTAGCATGTCCATACCTTTACCGGAGTAGCATATCTAAAGTTCATTGCTCAAAGCTTAAGATAGCAGGACCAAAAGGAACATAATTAAAATGTTGGTAAATGGCAGCTATGAAGTTCATGATGATTCGGCGCTAGAATAGAAACTTCTTCACATAAATTTACATCCTTACCATCAGCTTCTGCACTACACTAGTCTGATAAACCATTTGGTGTGATAAATAGCTTGATGCATAGAAATCTGTAAAGAACTTGGCCAGAGTTTCACTGAATGATTCTTGATCAACCCATGGGATTGCCCGAACAAGTACTGTAAACTGACTAGGACGGTATAGAGGTGAGTTGATGTGAGACAATCTCATTTTCATGATGTACTTGTATTCCTGGAAAATAGAGAAAATATTGTAGATAGCTTAGGCCATTATTTACTGTTGACATATCTCAGCCAATAGTAAATAGAAGATCCTTACAGTGTAAAGAAAGCAGCAAGCACATATCGTTATGATATGTAATGCAAGGCAATGAACCCCTAGCCTGAAAAAGGGAGAGAAATCAAATGTCGAATTAGGATACGACATGTAAGACCCAAATCTTGAGAAAAATGGGTTTCCTGCATATGTTATTATTCCAGAAACAGACATTCAAATGGACCATAATATGATATATATTGATATTACAATTTCATGTGCTCCTTATGCATAGAACTCTTAATTCGTTGCGCACAATGAGATGTCTGGATTTGCTCACAAAGTCATCCTTATGCATCAAAGTAACTCATGCAATAGTTGAGCAGGAAGACAAATAGATGGTAAAATACGAGTTTCCATACCATTGTGATCCTCTATGAACATTCCCAATGGTGAAGGCACTCAAAAGTTCATCTCTAATACTCTTGTGCGCCATTTCTTTCCCGAAATAATTAAGAGGAAGAATAAGTGCCAAGCATATAATAGAAGCAACAGTGAACACTTTGATACTGTACAAAGTAAAGCAGCAGCAAATATCAAATCCAAGAAACAATGAAAACAATATCAATAAAGCAAAATCCTAGAAGATTCATTTCTTAAAGTTCAAGTGCTGAGATTTTTGATTGATCAAGCAATGTTATTACCTGAAGGTAACTGCACGCAGAAACACAATGGCATCCAAACCACCAGTGGCATATAATTCATCCTCAGTTGCTTCCCATGCCTTCACCACCCAACTAGCAGAAGGCACAAGCCTCCCTAACCAACCGGGATCACGGCGTTTGGATTGTGCTCGAGCAAGCTTTTGCCCAAAGTACACACTCACGAAGCTTGGTTGTTTTCTTAATACAGAATACAAAGAAAAGAGCCCCAGACACACGACAGTGTTGACACCAGCAGAAGTCAATAAACCAGAAACATTCATCGCAACTTACCAACAAATATCGTATGACATTTTGAAAAGTTCATGCGCATGGTCTTCATAAGATACTGCGTGAACTAGTCAGGAAAAACTGACATGAAAGAAGCCAGTAGTTTCCAACAATCTGCCGAAGCTGCAATAGAAAGTGGAACAGTTAAAATGGTTTTGCACACAGTATCCCGTATCACCACAAATGATAGAGAAATTAAACATTGCCTCTAGAAAGCTCTTATAACTTTTCCCCAATCACAACAAATCCAACTAAAACTCCATAAAATCATTTTGTTCTTTTTTTATCTTTGGGAGAATCCAAGAACCGATATCAACACTATAGAATCTCTGGGCCCAGCATATATCTACACTATAATGAGGAACAGATTGCCTCAATTTTCTTTCACCTCCACTGTACATGTACTTCCAATTGAGGCCATCTTCCGTAAACGGGTTGCATTAAATGAATCTAAACTCCCATTTCCGTAATCCTCACCACCAAAATGAAATCAAATGAAACTTCACCAGAAAAACAAACAAATTGTACATCGAGTCAAATTCTCTATTCAATATACTTGTGCATAAAAAAAATAATGAATCCCTATCTCATTCAAAATCAGAAAAAAAAAAAAAAAAAGCGATGATACGAATCGCATCTCATAACCAAAACAAATACACACTACATAACTCGTTGTCTAACATACCAGGAATATAATTAATCTTCTAAAATTTCCAGAAATTCCAAAAAAATACGAATCGCCTCACGCGGAGTGCAAAGAGGCAATGAAAGCAAGAAGAGAGATTCCAAAATTGATATTTAGATTCAGATTTTGGAATCACACGCAAACTGAAACCTAACGAGCAACGAGGAAGCAACGGCAGGATTAGCATCACCATTTCTCAGGATTACAAGTTTAGAGAGAGAGAAGCGAGCGGATGTGTCGCTGCATGTACATGTGGATTAAATGCTAATTGCGTTTGATTTAACGTCTAATTATGTGGGCCCGCCCACTGCGCCACGTGGAAAATCGTTTCCGAAGGCAAACCGCCGTAACTGTAATGCTCGAGCCGAGATGGACTTGAAACTAATTTGAGTAAAACTGAGGGGTGATTATTAGAAACCGACAAGTTGTAGGGGGGTTAATTCTAATTAAATGGAAATTCTGGGCAATAAGAAAGAAGCAGAGAATAAATTAAATTTGCTTCCTATTTTCGGATTTTGGGACTAATACATTTCCTAATTAATTTTTATAGTTCAAATTATACCGGTCATTTTCATATTTAAGTAAAAATTATCAACATTTTCAATTAGCTAACTAAATTATATTTATGAAATATAGAATTGATAAATTTTTTATGACGAAAAACTAATTAGATTTACCGAGATTTCATATAATTAAATAAATAGTAATATATATATTTGCAAGTGACGTTGATTGGGATTTAAGATTTTTAAGGATTATGACACTATTTTTCTTTTTCTTCAAACGATATAATGTCAAAATACACATGTCGTTTTATTTAATAACATGAAATCTCGACAAATTTGGTCATCTTTCTATCAATGAAAGAAATGCAACAATATATTCACAATTTATAATAATTTAGCTGTTTAAGTGAAAATGTCGATAATTTGTATTAAAATTGAAAAAACATGCATAATTTTGCCAATATTTGTATTTTTGGCCCATTTTTATGATACAAGTTAATATGATAGTTAAGATAATGTGGTAGATTTTATTTTTGAAACTGGATATCTAACTTGAACCCATTATCAAATACTCCATAAAACACTTTTAACCACTGCGTTTGGAGGTCAGGGACTAAATGCGGTAAATTTAACATATTCCCTCCGTCCCGGTCAAATTGTCCACATTTGACCGGGCACGATGACCAATGCATCTGAGTGGTAATGGGTGTTAGTGGGATGAATATTTTATTGATGAGTGTGGAGAGTTTGCTATTTTAGGAATGTGAACTAATATTGTAGGACAGACGAAAAAGGAAATGTGGACAATTTACTTGGGACGGAGGGAGTATCATATTATTATGTAACTTTTAGATTTTCGAGTACCAAAATAACAATGTTTGCTGAGACTACATAAACTATTTCGAGTCATCCATTGAATATGAGAAAAGTTAATAAAACAAGGAGCTACTATAATTTCTTCATTATAGATTGAGATACTTTCTGATCCAAAAACTGTATTCCCCAACAATGCAAACTAGAGAATTATCATTATCATACTATTTATGTGGACAGAAAACACATACTCTACTAGGCATCAGCTATATGACTTGAGATGAAAAACTTGGCAATGAGAGATGTATGAGATTTTTTCTGCAGCTTGCTGGAATTTCCTCATCGCCTCTTCGTTCTCCTCTAAGCTCAGATGATCAAAATATTGGCTCCACCAGCTTCTGCTCCTCAACTTAACCTGTCACAAGAAACATGTGGTTTGAATGTGAAAGAATCCATGTTATTTCAGCATATGATTCATTATTCATATGCGTGATGATATGGAACAGGTCATGACTTACCGAGCGTCCATATTTCCCCTTATCAATGACTTTAGTTTTGACGTGGCGCGGATATCCTACAAATGCATACACATTTGAAGATTCGGAATCACTTGTCTTGGAGTGGAGGTGGTGAAAATTTATGCAATCATGTTCAAGAATGTGGGATGTTTGTGTTACCGGTGAATATGACAAGGCCGTCGGATGACACCCTTGCTAACTCAGGAATGGTCCGGTTCAGATACTTGGGAGATAAGTAGTCCAAAGCGTCTGAGACGATGACAAGAGAAAACGACTTTGGTCTGTAGGGGAGTAAGAACCTAATATCAGCCACACGGACGAGGCCTTTGTGAACCATTCTCTTGCATCTGCGATCAGCATCCTCTAAGTCGTATGGCTCCAGGCCCCAAGCACTAGCCTCCTCCTCTTTTAACAATCTGGAAACAGTAGAACAAGTATCTGGACCGACGTGAAGCACCCTGCGCAAACTATCCCCATATGCTGCTTTAAGAATTGGAATGGCTCGTTGGACTTCACGGTTACATGAAATGTCACCTGAAAAGATAAGACATAGAATGTTTAGTTGCAGTAAATGCATCAAAGCCTTGCTTACCCCTCTGTTCAATATGCAGATAATGATTTTTCCAAAACCCCTTATGCCTACACTCTCTTTTATGCTGCAGATTGATCTATAAATTGAATTGTAAACCACATACGAGTAGTTCAAAGAATTGGCTGATCTTGATAGCCTTGAATACAAAACTAACTCTGAATCTAAGTTGGCTTGGCTCTACAAAATGCCACCAATTAGAAAAGGGATCCAAACATATCTTGCTGCATCATGAAAATCCCACCATTTAACTCTTTAAGCAATAAGATTCTGCATCACAGTTGCCTATCTGCTTAAAGAAACCAAAACAGACATACCTGAAGTTATCCTAGTAAACTATCTAGATTTTTACATGTGAAATAGGTCATGCAGCTTTGCTTCCAGTTATAAGGAGACGAATACGAGAAATTTGTATAAAGCGAGCAAATGTGATTACCTTGAACCCATCTGAGAGCTAATTTAGTTCCAAAGGCACCTACCACACAACCATTATCCATCAGTAGGAGCAAAACATCATGCATTATTGCTTCAAAGTGTCAACTCTTTACCTAACAGCTTATAAACCATGCAATCCTTAAAAACCCACAAATGATAGAAACCAAAATGAGGTAGAAATTTGATTTGAAAAAAAAAACATTGTTTCAACTTATATACCTGTTGAAATTAGCTCTGGTAATCGAACATTACTAATACTAGATGTAATATGATGAATAATGATAGAATTATTGTTGAAACTGTTTTATGATTATGTAGTTCTACATCCAATGCCACAGTTTATAGTGAAATCAACAGCAAAATCAGCCAAATATGGAGCAGAGAGAAGTAAAAAACCTTGGCCAAGATGCAGATATCCGGCGAGAAGGAATACTCCCTGAAAAACCCCAATTCCCAATCAACATTCATTGGTGAAATCCAAATCACATGACAAAAACAAGCGAAATCGCGAATTGATTACCAAAATGATGATTGAAATAGACAAGTAGGGAGGAGAGCGCGATCTGGAATGGAAGGGGGAGGAAACAGGAGCTGGTTCGTCGTCGGAATCGGAAACACGGCGGGAAGGATTGACAGGCCTTCTTGAAACCTTCATTGATCTCAAACTCAACACGAAGTGAACTGCAGACGGCCAAGAACGGCAGTGATGGCGAAATCAACAGAGAGGCTTTTGATTTTGGTGAAAGATGATGATTTGCCAAATGGATGGAGAATGACGCGGGGTTCCTCAATCGAATGCGCGAATTAGTTAGTTGAGGATCCAAACTGTCTACTATTAATCAATCCACTGCTCCTGCATGTTGCATTTGCTATTTTATTCTACCAATTGCAAATTATATATATAAATTGGGAGTGAAACGATTTAAATATGATTAAGAAATTTGTGAGTTTGAATTTTTATGAAGATATATAAAGTATGTGTGTGTAAATTAATGTAAAATTTGGGGAAAAAGAATGGGGTGAATTGTTCAGTGAAAAACAATGATAAAAGTATTCCGAAATGTTGCATCTTGGGAAATGTAAGACAATTGCTCTACCGACACACGACTATATTATTGTTTAATACTCCCTCCGTCCCGCCATATTAGGCACGGAGGGAGTCGGCACTAGAACCAAGGAGGGATTTTTAATTGTAATTAGGAAGTGTAATTAAGCAATAAAAAACAATAAAAGTACAAAAATAAAGGATGTAGGTAAAAATGTAGGGGTATGTCAAATCAAGTTTAAAAGTAACCTAATTTAGTTTTGGAGCCAAAACCAAAAAATTAATCAACACCTAATACAAAATTCCCTCCTAAACACAATATAAACACCCTGATTCAATTCTGATACAATTCCAAAAACAAAACAGAAATTTCTTTACAAAAAATGGGGAAAAATCCTGACATTACTGAAGAAAGAAAAGCTGAAATTCTTCTATTTCTGCTTGAGAAATCCAGAGATAACAAGCCAGCCCGGGGGGTCGTCAACGAAGCTGCAACAAGCTTCAACGTGTCAAGAACAACTGTATCAAGGATCTGGAAATCTGCACAAGAATCAAAATCAAGAGGTGAAGCATTACATTTGATAGGCAAAAGACATTTCAGAATTAGGAAGCTCACACATGAGGTAAATAATGAACAAATAGCTGCTGTTAATTTTCAGAAAAGAGGTTCAATAAGAGCCTTAGCTGAAAGCATCAACATATCTAAATCTACTGTGGGAAGATGGGCTAAACAAAACTTGATCAGAGCACACACAAATGCAATTAAACCCTGTTTGACAGCTCCTAACAAACTGAGTAGATTGAGGTACAGTTTAGATGCCACAGCTTTTGACCATGTTTCAAAGAAGGTTCATTTCAAGCCAATGGAGAACATTGTGCACATAGATGAAAAATGGTTTTACTTAACCAAAAGCACACACAGATACTACCTCACAGATTCAGAATCAGAGCCACATAGGACATGCAAGAGCAAGAAGTTTATTCCCAAGGTTATGTTTATGTGTGCTGTTAGTAGGCCGGTTTTTTCAGATCAGGGAAGTGTAGTTTGGGATGGTAAAATAGGGATTTGGGCATTTGTTGAAGAGGTTGCAGCAAAAAGAAGTAGCAAAAATAGAGATGCTGGTACATTGGAACTTAAACCGGTTCAGAGTATCACTAAGGAGGTGATAAAGGCTTGCCTAATCAACAATGTAAGTTCTTCAATTTAAAACAGCCCTAATTGTATTCATAGTTCATGAAGCTAATGATTTGAATGTGCATTAACAGGTTATTCCAGCAATTAAAGAGAAGTGGCCTACATGTTTAAGTAAATGTATTCAAATTCAGCAAGATAATGCAAGGCCCCATATCACCAATGGGGATGCAGATTTTCAGAGAGCAGCAAACACACATGGATTTAACATTCAATTGGTGCAACAACCACCTAACTCGCCTGATCTAAATGTCAATGATTTGGGGTTTTTTAGGGCTATTCAAAGCTTGCAGCAGCAACAAGCGTGTCAAAATGCAAGTGAGCTTGTGAATGCAGTCATACAAAGCTTCAACAGCCTTGAAGCAACAACATTAAATAAGGTTTTTCTATCCCTACAAGCTTGTTTTATTGAGATTATGAAGGTGAAGGGCTGCAACAATTATAAACTGCCACATATCAAGAAGGATGCTTTGATTATGCAAAATGCATTACCACGTAATCTGGAGATCCCTATAGAATTGGTTAAGGAATGCGTACAATGTTTGATTGAAGCTGGTCATGATGGAAATGACACGGAAGGGATGATTACCAATTTAGGAATTGCATTATCTTTATTGTAAAGCAAATGGGGTTTAGGTACAGATTTCAAAGGTCTTTTGTAAAGCATTTGGGACTTAGGTATAGGTTATGGGATTTTTGTAAAGCAATTGGGACTTAGGTATAGGTTATGGGACTTTTGTAAAGCATATCATGCTCATGTAAAGCAATTGGAATTAATGTAAAGCTTATGTGACTTTTACATAGCTTTTTTTTTTTTTTTTGGTCCAGTTTTAAAGCATGTTGCATTTAACAACACATATATCAAACCAAACAGAATGAAGAAACCACTTCAAACAAAGGTGTAACACATTTCACATTTTAAAGTGTATCAGGAATGTGTACAATTTTGTGTGTGCAATTTAAAATCATTTCAGGCATTCACCTATGTTCCCACAGTAGATCCGACATATCAAACCAGCAACAGAACCAAATATTCATGGAACCAGTCATGACCGAGAAACAAACAGAGCAACAGAGCCAACAAATTCCAAATTTTACCAACAACATAACCAACAATTCGAAGGATAACCAGCAACAGAACCCAATTATTCATGGAACCAGTCATGACCAAGAAACAAACATAGCAACAGAACCAACACATTCCAAATTTCACCAACATCAGAAACAGAACCAGCGAATACATGGCCAAATTTCACCAACATCACCAACAAATTCCAAATTTCACCAAATTCAACATCGAATGATAACCAGCAACAGAACCAGCGAATAAATGGCCGAAAATTTAAAGGAGAGTAATTAAGAGAGAATTCACCGAATGTTTGGGAAATAGATGTCCCAAAAAAGCCGAACAACCTCCATCTTCAAAGAGGTCGGAAACGCCAGCTCCTGCGCCACCATCGCCAGCCACTCATTCTCTTTCTCCAGATCGAAAGACAGATCGTCTCCCTCATCACCGCTCAGCAACCCGCCTCCGTTCATGCATGATCCATCGCTGCCCATCCACCAATCCGTTGAATCTACGGCGGCAACAAACCCTAAACTCTCAGAGGCGGCGACTCCGCCATCGCCGCAAGGGTAGGGCTCGGCGACTGCTAGCACCGGGACAGATACAATATCGGAAGGAGTTTCGGAGTCATCGCCTGCAGAGGCGGCAACAACTCCGGGATCGCTAGGGTAGGGTTCGTCGCCTGCAGCTACAGACGACGGGGAAGGGGAAGGCCTTACGGGTATCATCATCGTGGTATCAGGGGTAGGCGAGGAAGGTTTCATCACGGCGGTGGGTTGGAGTGTTCGAGAAGATGGCGGCGAAAAATTTAGGTTCGCGACAGGGAGACGAAGGTGAAGAAATCCGACTCAGATTAGGGTTCGCAAGAGGGGAGACGAAGGGGAAAGGGAGGCGGCGGGTTAGATCGCCACCATTAGGGTTCGCGAAGGTGAGACGAAGGCGATGGGGATCGCGAAAATTAGGGTTCGCGAGAGGGTGAGGAAGGGGAAGGGGTAGGGGTTGCGGCGGGTGTGTGTGTTAGAATTAGGGTTGTGAAATTAGGGTGTTTAGGGTGGGAGGGTAGATAGGGAATTTGATAAATAGGTGGGGGTATTTTGGTTAATTTAGGTTATGTTAATTTTAATTAGAATGTTTTAATTATTTGCCAAATTAGGTAACGTGCCTAATAAACGGGACGGACGAAAAAGGAAAGTGTGCCTAATATGGCGGGACGGAGGGAGTATAAGAGATGTGATAAAGTATTAAAATTAAAAAATTATGTTAAATAAGAATAAGAATTAATTAAATTGTGTTTAAGAGAATATTTACAAATCAATTAAGCATGAAATATCAAAAAAATTAATCTCAATTGTTCATATTCTGATATATGATATAAATGGTGTAAATTCATTTTTGTTTAACATAAAAACTTTTAAAATAGAATCCTCTCTCATTTAATAATATATAAGAATTTATAATATTTAATAAGTTAATTTAGTGTAAAACTTACTTTTGTCTTAATTACGAATAAATTTTAGCCTTTATTTATACTTAATTTTTAACAATCTACAATAAAACTTATTCATAATTTATTATAATTAAAATATATTAAACAATTTTTAATTATTCATATTTCTTTATTTCAGGTTTTGAAATAATGAAATTTATAGCCTTAGATTCATTCTGAACTGTGTATATTTTCTTTTTAGCAATAAATTTTTAATAATATAATATTAATAATATAATTAATTTATTATTGAATCAACCATATATATTAACTCATGTTAGGGTGTGCATAGAGCGTTTACAGATACTATAAAATATAAGTTTTATGATACTCCCTCAATCTCATTTGAATTGGTCTACTTATCAAATTGAGCGTCGCTATCGAATTGATCAATTTATAACAATGACAGCTTTTTCAGATTTTTAAAGTTACTCCTTCCGTTCCATTTGAATTGACCTACTTACTAGCGGTCCCAATAGAATTAATCCATTTATAAAAATGGTAATTTTTTTTATACTTACACTCATAGTTCTTAATTACCATATCAAAAAGAAGATGGTCAATTCACTCAGGACGGAGTACATATATTAGGGCGAAAGCGTTATCTAATAAAAAAATAGGAAAAATATATAAATATATCCCAAACTTTGAACGAGTTTCCAATTTTATCCCAAACTTTTCAATATAACAATTTCATTCTTAATCTTTGAACGAGTTCCCAATTTTATCCTGTAAAACTAATCATGTGGTTTTCTATTAAATCACCAAAATAGGAAACTTACAGGATCTTGAAATCAATGATTCTCACAATCAATTGCATACCTTTCTCCATCGTAGAATTAAGAATTGCAGAAGACTAGTATTTCTCTTCCTTGACTTCTATTCCTTTTCTCCCACGTTCGTGATGGCGGTTAGGGTTTGAGAGAAAACTATTATGTTAGGAATTGAGGACTCAGTCCCTATTTATAGGGTTAATATATATCCCACATAAAATTGATATTCCCATCAAATATCAATTAATATCAAATCTGCTCCAGATATCTCATATATTATTTAGACTTATCCAATTAATAATTTATTTATCTTTATATCCATAATAAATATATCACACACATGGGACATATCTTACATTCTCCCACTTGTCACATGTGACATTCCATTATCATTATGTATACAAATAAATTATACTTTCATAATGCGCATTGATAAGTCTAAATTTTCATTCATTGGGTCCATCATAATATCATTATTAAAGGTAGATAACTAAATCGAGTCATAGCGGTTGTATGTCACACAATCGACATAGTCCCTTCCATGTACTACAATATAGTCACATCTTTAACATGATCATTCATTTGGAGCATACATTTGGTCCAACATAATGTCTTTATTCAAGACAATATCTGTTTTACATTCATCTATTACAATCATGCATGCAAATAGAAACAGGTAATCAAAAACATATCATAAATGAGCTCAGAGTATCAATACATAATGAATAATTCAATACATACTATCATCAATAATGTCCATACTTTCAACATGCTCAATAAATGTTTTGGGCGGCAATCCTTTCGTCAAAGGATCTGCTATCATAAGATTTGTGCTAATATGTTCTATTAACACTCTTTGTTTCTGAACTTCTTCCCTCACGGCAAAGTACTTTAATTCCATATGTTTAGCACCTTTAGAGTACTTGTCGTTTTTAGAGAAGAAAACTGTTGCGGAGTTATCACAATACAACTTCAGCGGCTTAACAATACTGTCGACAATTCTAAGCCCTGAAATAAAGTTCCGCAGCCAATTCGCCTGAATTGTAGCCTCAAAACATGCTACAAATTCAGCTTCCATCGTAGATACAACAACAATGGATTGTTTTACACTTTTCCACTATATCGCTCCTCTGGCTAAAAGAAATACATAGCCAAAAGTGGATTTCCTTGTATCCATGCATCCAGCGAAATCAGAATCTGTGTATCCAATCACTTCAAGATGATCAGATCTTCTATACGTAAGCATGTGATTCTTTGTTCCCTGCAGATACCTCAGAAGTCAGAACCTTCTTTGCAGCTTTCCAGTGTTCCATTCCTGGATTGCTTTGGTATCTTCCCAACATTCCAGCAGCAAAGCTTATGTCAGGTCGAGTACAGGTCTGAGCATACATAATGCTCCCAACAACTGATGCATACGGAATTGCTTCCATTTGTTTCCGTTCCAAATCATTTTTAGGACATTGAGTGAGACTTAACTTGTCTCCTTTCTGAATTGGAACAGGTGATGCTGAGCACTTTTCCATTCTAAATCTCTCTAGTACTTTATTGATATAAGCTTTCTGAGACAAGCCTAACATTCCTTGTGATCTATTACGGAATATTTATATTTCTATCACACAACTTACCTCACTCATATCTTTCATTTCAAAGTTACTAGAAAGAAAAGTCTTGGTTTCATGAAGAAGACCAAGATCATTAGTTGCAAGCAAGATATCATCAACATACAGTATCAAAAATATGACCTTGCTCCCACTAACTTTAAAATATATACACCGGTCAACGGTGTTTTCCTGAAATCGAAAGGAAACAATGGTATTATTAAACTTCAAATACCATTGGCGGGAAGCTTGCTTGAGACCGTATATTGATTTCTTTAATTTGCATACCATGTGTTCATTTCCCTTAATTGCAAAACCCATTGGCTGGTCCATGTAAACATCCTCCTCTAATTCTCCATTAAGAAAGACAGTTTTCACATCCATTTGATGCAACTCCATATCATAATGAGCTACTAGTGCCATGATAATTCTGAAGGAATCATTTCGTGAGACAGGTGAAAATGTCTCTTTATAATCGATTCCTTCCTTCTGAGTAAAACCTTTGGCAACAAATCTGGCCTTGTACCGTTCAAGATTACCATGAGAGTCGCGTTTGGTCTTAAAGACCCACTTACAACCAACTCTCTTACAACCTTCTGGTAATTCTACAAGGTCCCAAACACCATTATGTTCCATTGATTTCATCTCTTCTTTCATAGCGTTTAACCATTCATCAGAATTATCACAACTCATGGCCTGTGAAAATGAGACTGGATCATTATCATTAATACTTAAGTCAGTTTCTAACTCATGTAAATATACCATATAGTCATTTGAAATAGAAGGTCTTCTTTGCCTTTCAGACCTCCGTAATGCTATTTCCTGTGGTACTTCTTCAATTGGTTCATCATTTGGTGGCTCAATTGTGGGTTCATCATTCGGTTGCTCATTTCCACTGTTATTCGGTGCAACAGTCAGGACAACATTGACTTTATTGTTAGATGTACAAATCAAAGGGACTTGTACTCTAACTTCAGTAATACACACAGTGCGTGGAGAAACATTACTCACACTGTTTTCACCAATCTCAATGAACCTTGCATTTCCAGTCTCAACAATTCTCGTACTATGATTAGTACAGTAAAAGATATACCCTTTTGACTTTTCTGGATAACCAATAAAGTATCCACTTATTGTTCTTGCATCCAATTTCTTTTCATGTGGATTATAAATTCGTACTTCTGCCTGACAACCCCAAACATGCAGGTGTCTTGAACTGGGTTTCCTGCCAGTCCACAGTTCAAAAGGAGTCTTAGGAACTGCTTTGCTAGGAACCCTGTTCAACAAATACATGGCAGTTTTCAAACAGTACATCCACAAATATAAGGGTAAATCTGAATTACTTAACATACTCCTAACCATATCCATTAAAGTTCTATTACGCCTTTCTGATACACCATTTTGTTGTGGTGTACCTGGCATTGTATACTGTGCACAAATGCCACGTTTCTGGAGGAGTATTGCAAATGGACCTGCGTGTTGCCCAGTTTCATCATACCTTCCGTAGTATTCACCACCTCTATCAGACCTGATGACTTTAACCTTTCTGTCTAATTGCCTTTCTGCTTCATTCAAGTAGATTTCCAAGGCATCTACTGCTTGTGACTTTTCATGCAATAGATAAACATAGCCATAACGTGAATAGTCATCAATAAAGGTAATGAAGTACTTTTGCTTTCCGAAAGATTGAACATCAAAAGGTCCACATATATCAGTATGCACAATTTCAAGAAGCTGAGTGCTTCTTGTGGCTCCTTTTTTGTGTGTTTTGTTTGTTTTCCTTTAATACAATCCACACAAATATTCAGGTCCGTAAAATCTAGATCAGGAAGGACTTTATTCTTTACAAGTCTTTCCATTCTTTCTCTAGAAATTTGACCCAAACGCTTATGCCACAATAAAGCAGAACTTTCATTCACTAAACCACGTTTAGCGCCAACATTATGATGCAGAGTCAAAACAGTTTCAGAATACAATCCATCCAATTTCAGTTTATATAAACCATCACATAGAATACCAGTACCAATAAGATGATTATGCTTAAATAAACTGAAACATCCATTACCAAAATTGAAAGAGTAACCAGTAACATCAAGTTTAGATAATGAAACTAAATTCCTAGATAAACTAGGTACATAAAGAGTTTCCAATAAATCTAAATGATGTCCAGTGTCAAGGATTAAACGATAAGTCCCGACTGCTTCCACGGGAGCTTTCATTCGATTCCCCATGAAGACGAACTTCTCATTCGGGCTTATGGTTTGGATTGTAAGGAATCCCTGTATCGTATTAGAAACATGAGTAGTACATCCAGAATCAATCCACCAAGTATTATGTGGAACTTCAGTTAAATTTGATTCGAAACATACATAAGCATTAAGTTTACCTTTCATTTCGAACCAAACCATACGTTTCGGACAATCTTTTTGGATATGTCCAGGCTTTCCACAAAAGTGACAGTTATGGGTCTTTGATTCTTTCTTATGGATCTTACTAGAAGCCTCATTGATCTTTAATGACTTCTTATCTTTACCATGTTTCTTCATGAATTTCTTTCCAGCTCCTTGATTACTCTGGTGGCTCACATAATGGACTGAATGACTTCCCAAATTCTTAAGTCTCGTTTCCTCTTGCACCAACATACTGTGCAGTTCATGCACATTCCATTTATCTTTCATGGTATTATAGCTCATTTGAAATGGGTCATATTCAGTTGGTAACGAATTAATGATAAATTGTACTAGGAAGTTATCATCCACAACCATTCCCAAGGTCTTAAGCCTTGCTGCAATGTTTGTCATTTCAATGACATGTTCATGCATAGTACGTGAACCATCAAACTTCATGGTGGTCAGTGTACTCATTAGTGTCCCAGCAAGAGGCTTATCAGCTGTTTGAGAGCGCTCTCCCACAAACTTCATAAATTTTTTAGCACTTTCAGTTTTAGGGAGAGCTGTCTTAATACTGTCTGCGACAGTCATTCTCATGAACATTAAGCTCAGTCTGTTAGACCTTTCCCAACTTTTAAAATGAGTTTTTTCTTCATCGCTGCTAGCATCAGTAATAGCAACGGGCTTCTCTTCCATAATGGCAAGGTCAAGATCCATCACACCAAGATGGAACTGAACTTGCTCACTCCAATCAGAGAAGTTAAGCCCATTAAAAATTGGAACAGACGAGACATGAGAACTTAAATTATTGGGAACAATTGCTGCAGAATAAAATCAATTAAACATAAGTTTTGAGACATAAAACACATATTAAATAAACAATCCACTTAAATAACAATTCATGTATATTGGTGATCTCCTTTGGGCGATATACCAACACACAACAATTCACACATAATGATGCTAATAATTTAAACCATTATTTGACAATACAACAAGTACCAATTGAATTTATTTACTATCTTTGGATATATAAATAAACCAATTATACAATTCAATTGTCTACAATTATATTCATTATTATAAAGACAAGCGATCAATCTTTGGGCGATCCATAACTGCCTTATAACAACGAATTTTAATATACCCATAATCCAATACATTAATTAGCATCCATCATTCTATGGGTAATTGAATAAATAATTTGAATCAAATAATCATACAAGTTTGACCACTTTGGTGATTAACAAACTTTCATAATATTTGATACCATAATTATCACATACGAATTACAAGATATTCTATTATTCATTAGACTATAATAATGAATAATAAACTTGAAACATAATATATAATAGCAATTCAGTGACTTTAATAACAACATTCAGAAAACAATTATGAGCACACATTAAATAATAATTGATTCAGTAATCGACATTTGATGCTAAACTTATCAAATAAATTGAATCGCAATTCTTTATACTGAAGGTGGTGAACCTTTTTCAATAATGGATGATCATTAATCCATCGTAATTAAAAAATTGCAAAAAAGAAATCCTTTAATGATTATACAATTTACGAAAACGGTAATAAGAAACAGTTATCCAATTGAATTGAAATTTCATCCAAACTCAATGAATGCCTTTCGAGTCGTAAACTATACACGACCACAATGCAATTATTTATATTTTATATATTCAATACATGCAATTATTTTCCAATTATGGCTTCTGCAATCAAGAAACGAATTTCCTATACGCAGCGGAAAACATTTAATTCTAATTCGATAATTAGGGTTCATAATTTCATTAATGAAGAATCATTAATTTCATAACACATGCTCTGATACTACATGTAAAACTAATCATGTGGTTTTCTATTAAATCACCAAAACAGAAAACTTACAGGATCTTGAAATCAATGATTCTCACAATCAATTGCGTACTTTTCTCCATCGTAGAATTATGAATTGCAGAAGACTAATATTTCTCTTCCTTGACTTCTATTACTTTTCTCCCACGTTCGTGATGGCGGTTAGGGTTTGAGAGAAAACTATTATATCAGGAATTGAGGACCTAGTCCCTATTTATAGGGTTAATATATATCCCACATCAAATTGATATTCCCATCAAATATCAATTAATATCAAATCTGCTCCAAATATCTCATATATTATTTAGACTTATCCAATTAATAATTTATTTAGATTTATATCCATAATAAATATATCACACACATGGGACATATCTTACATATCCTAGACTTTTAAATATAACAATTTCGACCTAAACTTAAAATTTTTTCCCACTGTCAATATTTAAATATAAAAAATCTTACGTAGAGACACATATTTACATATCATATTATATTAATCTTCACTATATATTCTACTTTCAAATTAAGATAATTTTCTACAAGAATATTATTTTCGTGAATAATTTATTTTAAAATAAGATCTAAGATAATAATTTAAATATATTTGTTTTAATATTAAAACGAATAAAGACATAAATTCAAGTCATATCTTAATAGTTTATCAAATATATTTATCTAAATCTCTTTATATTTAATAAAGATATCATGAGTTTTATAAACATATATTACTTTAAAATTTCTTATTCTTAATAAATACTTAATGAATGAATGTCAAGAAATGATATGGAATAGTAGTATCCGTGTAGGGTTTTTGTGTATGACATGTAATTATTTGTATCAAAGTAAGATTTTGGATGTTTAAATATTAATAGGTGAGAAAAAATTCAAATTTAAGCTAAAATTGTTATATCTAGAAGTTTGGGATAAAATTGGGAATTCATCCAAAGTTTGGGATAAATTTACATATTTTCTTAAAAAAATATTTATAATTATGAACGATATATGGCGTCAACAATCATAATAAGTTTGAGAAAATCCTACCTCTTAAGAGAAAAAGCGAGGTCATATTTAATTAGATTTTTTTGGAGGCGGTTGGAAGAAAATTCACCTTCATTAAAATTGGGGCTTTAAATCCTATCAGCTGAATCAACCGGAGCTTGAAAACCCTCAATTCGTTGCTGTAGATTGAGTTATTCAAGATTCCGAATCGGATAAAAACCAACACAAAATGGGCAAAGAGGAGGAGGAGGATGATCAACGGAACAAGGATAATAATCCGTGGCAGCGGCAAAACAGAGGCTATCAGGATAAAGAGGGTGACATGAAGCTATGGGGGATTGCAATTTTTGGATTGATCGGAGCTACCGTCACCACATTCGCTGTAAGCCTTGTACTTTTGTTAATTTAAGAATTGCATGCGTTTCGAAGTTGTTAGTTTTTAGGTTTTTGTCGATGATAGAAGTTAGTTATCGGCTTTTTGGATTTTTGGCAATTTAGTGTGATTGTTTGCTTTGATGGTGTTTTGCATTATTATGCTCTCAGCTTTTATTCTGAGATATGGGAATGTTGCTTCATTAGCAACGAGGATAATTTCTTAAAGTTGAGTTCGGGTGATAATGGTAATCATTGAGTTTAGGCTTTCGCCTTCCAATATCTGAATTCGAATTATGGATAGGTTACAAAAGGTGGGATTTTTAGTTGTATACAACTTCTGTATGGATTATGATATGACTCTTAAGAAAATAAACCCAATCCCATAGTCCTATCTGGTAGTAGACAGAAGTAACCAACAAAAACTGTAGTGCTACATTACCCGGAATTGACATAATTTCGGGTAGGTAGAAGGATGATTTTGGGGGATGAATATAGTATTGAAATGCTTAGCGTTTTCTGAGAGGCCCATCTAGCGGTTAAAGTTGATATTCAACATGTTAAAGTGAATTGCTACTAATTGCAGTTTTCTGATAAATATTGCAGGTTACTCAATTACGGAGGACAGTTCATTGGGCTTATTCTCAGGTAATCATTGGCTTTTTATGATTTCTGCATAGTACTGGATCATTACATTCTTGAAAAGACAGCTCTAGACTCATCTACTAATTTTAATGTTGTTTGGCTGCGAAAAGTTGAGCAGTTCTCAATCATGGAAGAATGGGCGTTCTTTTCGATCTAGTTTTCAAGAGGAAGCATGGAAAAGATATAATCGTCGTATGCAAGAAGAATATGAAGAAGAAATGGAGAGAGTGGTGAGGTTTCTTGAAGCTATCTTAATTTACGTTTTCAAACATCAAATTGTCATGTACTCTCAATTTGTTCATATGTCTTCTATTGCACACAACAGATGATGAATTAGCATAATATTAAGTTTTAGAGGTACTGATTTTCATTAGTTACTGTTTTTCACATTACACGTAGCTATTATTATTAATCAGACTTAGTAAATATAACGGCGAACAATCATGAAAGATTTTGGTAAAAGTAGACATAATTTTCCTGCAAAAGATTTATATAAGGATGTGAATTTAGTGTGCTGGTGCTGTAGTCTTTGTACTCTTAAAAGATGCTGGTGTCTAATGCATTGTTCTAGACACTGCTGCAGTTCTTTTTGCTGAGTAGGTCCTACTGGTTTTCTGCCAAATTCTAAATGGAAGGTATTGATTTAGCTTGTTCTTTACCCAGTTCCTAATGGAAGATTAATTGAGTAGGTCCTTGTTCTCTGCAAATCTTAAATGGAAGGTAAATTGATTTAGCTCGTTCTTAAACCAGTTCCTAATGGAAGATTATTTGAGTAGGTCCTTGTTCTCTGCAAATTTTGAAAGGGATTATAAATTAATTTAGCTTGTTCTGAAATCCAGTTCCTCATGTTCCAGGAATTAGTAAAACCAATTAAGTGGATTGTTACTCTGGTTGTCTGGTTTGCTGTTTGATTTTACATCTGCTTAATTTTACAGTTATTTTATCACGATGTTGAGTTCTTATGCCTTTTATTAGGAGCGAATTCGAAGGATGCAAGCTGTATTCAACAGAGAGAGAAATAAATTCAAAAGGAATTATGAGAGCTGGCAAGAACAAGGTCCAGGTGCATATCATCAGAATTTCCAGAGGAATGATTGGTACTGGAAGGCAGAGGCTTCGTACAGAGATCAATACAACAATTTTAGGGATACTCCTAGGACCAGTACAAATGCTCCATTATCCCATCACTATTCAGTCCTTGGCCTTGACAGGTATGTTGTTTCCAGAAATAAAATTGCAGCGAAACTTAGATTCACATCAGATGTAATAAGAATATCTTTGATGATTTTCCTATTTTTGACATATCTATAAACCATATGGCTGTTCAAGGGGCTCAGAATGGGTATCAGATGATACATTGGTTTCCATAGTCTATTTTAAATTCGCCCCATATATTATTGGCTCTTAGTCTCTCTTGCTACTGTCATTATTATAGGACGAGATCTTAGAATGTTACCGTATATTCTTTTACTTTTTCTGGTTTTTTCTTTTGTATGCGCGCGTGTGTGTGGAGGGGTGGGGTTGGTGTAAGGATATGGCGTTTAGTTCATACTTCATAAGCTAACAGCAGAACTGTGGAGCTAATTAGCTGAAAAATTGAAGAGGTGGTTCTTATTGAAACTGTTGTTGCATTTGGCTTGAATTTCTTGATTTGATTCAGATAAAACTTCAAGTTCTAGGTGCATTTCCATCCACCAAAATACTCAGAAACTAGTTCAAAGATATTCTTTTGCCACGTGAAGGAGCTAACGTTCATGGCTATATATTGTGTATGCTGTGCAATATTTACTGGCGACACATGCAGATTGCATTGTATATATATTTATCATTGTTCTTTTAATTAATCAAGCGATTGTCTTTGAAGCTTCTACCATGAATTGATTCACCCATTTTTGGCAGGCAGAGGATGAAGCCCTATACAGATGAAGAGATAAAGGTACTTCCTCTTGAATATTATAATTCTTATCCATGTCGATCTTGATCCTGCAACCTCCAATGAGTTATCATATTCTTGAATATCAATTTGCAAGGAAGTGTTCGGTTTTGTTAATAGTTGTTAACTCCCGCTTTGTTTATCCACATCAGTCTAGACATTGTAAATCAATATCCTTAAAAGTTCTTTTGGTGGGTCCATGAGAATTCAAACTTTAATCACATTTCAACTTCTAAACACATTACAGCCTTCATTTTTATCATTTATCTGAAATGCCCGTTGTGGTCATCTTCGAGGTGACAGATAGCTGTAACTAGTCAGCACTATCCATTGTATGACAAGGATTAACAATTGCCACAGAGTGCGTGCTTGCCAACAATAACCACATCAGCTAGCATAGAAAGCCAACAATTTTTTCCACTTAAGTAATTGAAATAACATTCTTCTGCAAATGAGAGCGATTTCTTGTCTATTTTTATGCATTCTCTCTCTGTATAATATACTTATCAGCTCAGGACCTTCATTGAAATAACATTTGCTACCAATTTATATACTTGAACCATGAAAAACTAAGTTATGAGGTGCAAGTTCTACATTCCCACCAGCTTTTAGTATATATCTCATGTTTTCTTATCACAGTTATTGTATAAAGCATCAGAGGAACAAGCAACAGAGCTGTAATCTGATATCATTTAACTACGTGAAAATATTCTTTTGAAGTCCAACTGATTTTTGGTTTGTTAAAAGTATCCAGTTTTGATATTATCTATCCTGCCCTCTGCATTCTTCTCTTCCCTTGTTCTCAGAAAGGATTATCTGATTCTTGTACTTTTTACACACGTAAAAGGGACTCTATAGCACTTTTACCTTGACTCTGTATGTCCATAAACAATTTTTGGTTTGTTGCTACAGTCCACCTGTGGACAACATCCTTATGAGTAGGTGATGGTAGAGTGGTATTTGAGATTATGTTTGTTTTATGCTGGTCATTCGCTGTCAATCTCTTCATGTAATACATTGCTTTATTTGCAGTCGGCCTTCAGAACAAAGGCGAAGGAATTCCACCCCGACCAGAATCAGGACAATAAAGGTGGTGAATTCATGGCTGATACCGTACAAACTGTTCATCTTTCGTCTGATTGATCGATCACACTGGCCTTCTAACATATATATTCTCTACAGCTTATGCTGAAGCAAAATTCAAGGAAGTTATGGTGTCTTATGAGGCTATCAAGTCAGAAAGAAAGAACAATGGCAGCAGTATGAAGCACTGAGACTGCCTACTGTGGTTCTTGGCAGAGTTTCCGGGGAAGTGAATCTCAACATTTGTATATTCCTGCTTGAGATTGCCAATGATGGCAGCCATAATCAAGATTTTGGCTGATGATGTTTTTCCTGTTGAGGTGCTAATGTAATCATAGGTTAAATATGCTTTCGCTTGAAGCAGGCATTGATCATTTTTAGAAAGAAATAAGCATGCTTACACGGTAGCTGAATGGTGATGGTGAATCTTAGATGGCAAATATAGTTTATTTTTACTTATTTATCAAACCATAAATCTGTCTCACTCCCTCTGCTTTGATAATTGGGAGATTATTGCTGATTCTGGTATGTATAAAATTTGTTTTGTATTTTAAACTTTTAATGCATGTGATTGTATAATGTATTTCCATGATTTAGTATCCTCATCACATGGGCTTGGGTTTGGGCTTGTGTGAAAATCAAGTTCCATTTGTAATCCCACACTTCCTTGCTTTTGTAGGCCTCCATAATCTCTAAAAATAAATAGATATTCAAATGAAACAAATAAAGAATTACTATCTCCGTCCCGGTCTATTGGGCATCTTTGATTGGGCACGGAAATTAGGGGTTGTGAGTGGTAGTGGAATTAATATATTATTGATGAGTGTGAAAAATTTGCTATTTTAGGAAAGTGGTCCAATAGACTGGGACGAACGAAAACGGAAAGCTCAATAGGTTAGGACGGAGGGAGTACAAAGCAACTCATCTAAATTCCAAAAACAACCTCTTACGAGGTACTTTCTCCGTTCCGGTCAAATAGTCACGTTTAGACCAGACACGATAACCAAGGTATGTGAGTGGTAGTGGAATTAATATTTTGTTGACGAATGTGAAAATTTTGCTATTTTAGGAAAGTTGTAATATTACGAGATGGACAGAAAATGAAAAGTGAACTATTTATGTGGGACGGAGGGAGTCTTATAATGATAAATAACTAAATATCGATGTATTTGGTTATTGGAAATACTTTAATGTCCACTGTATGCATTTATTAATGTACTTAGGATTGATGTAACAATATAGTATTATATGTATTGATAAAAATTAAAACTAATCATATCATTAATACTATATTGTTACATCAACACGTGGGCATATTAATATATAACATGGGTATGTGAGTAGGTGGGAAAACTATTCAGTTCAATCCTTTATCCCCTTTAAAAGAGAAAAAAAGAAAAAAAACTCTCAAGATAATAAAGAGTATATGTAAAGATAATGAAAGAGAAGTGAAAGAAAATGTGGAGAGTAGGTAAGGGCACCAACCATATTTATTGGTATAGGTGTATGCATGAAACATATCATGTCAGAAAATTATATCTTGATTTATAAGCTTTGTCTTTATTGCTATGCTTCAATTATATGGGATTTTGGACTCACGCTCACACGTACCCTCCCAATAATCTTCTCACGCCATACGTGCATTATTATGTCCATAATTATTTTTCACGTCTTTAAAATATAATAAATATATTTATATTTATATTTATATTTATATTGATAAATAGATAGATGTAATTCAATATTAAAATTAAAATCTGTTTTAAATAAAATTGAATATCGGCTTTTGGATTTATAGCATTTATAAGAGATAACAAAATTAATTATTGAAAAATACAAAATAATTATCATTATACTTAATTGTTTTATAAGTCATGCTTAAGATATTAAGCATGACTTATAAAGTAATAAGCATAAATTTTTGAAATCTTTTTTTTTTATATCTCAATTATTGATTTTTTAAGATGAATGGTTTAAATTATGTCAACTACAAACTAATTTTGGTCGTTGATTTTTGATTATTTCAATACGCCGTTATGCTTTTTAATAGGAGCGTTGATTTTGATTATTTCAATACATAGTTATGCTTTTTAATAGGAGCGTTATTACTTCGATAAAGCATCATAATCAACTAAATAAACAAACATGATATACTAAATGAACATGCATATCATACTAATTGAGTAAGCATAAGATTTAACACAATAATTAATAAGAATACTATACAAATTGATCAAATATAATACTCCCTCTGTCCCGGTTAAGTAGTCCCATTTATTTTTGGCATGTTATCAATGTTTGTGAATGTAGTGGAATTAATATTTTATTGGTGAGCGTGAAAAAATTTGTTATTTTAGGAAATGAGACTCAGACAATTCGTTAGGACAGATAAAAAGGAAAAATAAGACTACTTAGACGGGACGAATGGAATATATAATACAATACAATTAAAAAAAAAATCAAATACTAGATTAAGTCTTATTTAATACTAGATTGTTACTTGCGTACAAAATTATGTCAATTTCATTTATTATGTAGATATGTAGTAGCAAAATTTAAAAATTCTTATTGAGTTCAGCTCAAATTTTAAATTAATTAGTCAAGTATTGATTTTCTCTCATTTCTCTAAAATCACCTTCTAACAACTCTTTTGAATCACCAATTCTTGACTTGTCCATATACATATTTAAATATTGCAATTTATGTCCTTTCATTTTTTTAGGTCTTATTAATATTACTAATATTAAATATTAGGAGGGAGAGATTTATTATGGATAAATCTTACAACGCCATGTTCATATAATACGCTATATTTTTTGAGTTTTATATTGCATGATATTAGAGCTCTACATAATTGAGCTTAAGGTTTAAATTTTTCAATTGATATTAAGTTTGAATGTAAAGATATTTAGATGTTCTTGATTTATTCACATTCATATTTATTGTCTTTTATCTCCTTTTTTCTCTATCTTAATTAGGGATGGGGAAAAATACCGAAATATCGAAATACTGGACATATCGTATCGAAAAAATACCGAAATTATCAAAATTTTGGTATACCGTCATTTTCGGTAAGGTATCATACCGTACCGAAGATTTTCGGTACGGTAACGGTATGACAATCCTGATATTGAAGATATACCGGTACATACCGTACCGAAAATATAATAATATTTTTTATTTTTATTATTATTTTAAAATAATAAATTAAAAATAAAATCATATAAATTAAGAATGAAATCATATCTTCTCTTTTCACCTAACAATATTATTAATATAAACATATTTCTTAATTAAATATCAACAGAAAAAATTATAAAAATCAAAATATATCAAAAAGATTTTGTATGTTAACAGTATATTGAAATAATGATAAGATAAATGGTATACAAATTATGTAATGCCAAAATCATATTGAAATCATTTCAAGAATTCGATTTGCCGAAGTAATAGTCTATAAATTATCTCATACCGAAACCATACCGACTTATACCGAAATTATACCAAAAATTCGGTACGGTAACGGTATGAGTTTTCCTCATACCGTAAATTTCGGTAAGGTATAAGGTATGGAGAAAAATGTCCGGTATACCGTACCGAACCATCCCTAATCTTAATACGCAAAACATATTTTATCGTCATCTTTATCATTACTTTATCGTCATCTTTATCCATTTCTTATTCTCTCTATCTTAATTCACACTTTTTAATCCGATTCATTATCTTCCCAAAATGTACTAGGATCAAAACCACAGTCTAATATTAAAACACATTGTAATATAAGAATTCTATAAAATAGAGCATACTTATGTTCTATATCAACTTTATGTGGTACAATATATTACATTCTAATATTAAATATTTAAGTATATAGTTGAGTTTGAAATATCCTTAATTCTTAAAATCATTTCAATTGAGACCCTCAAATTTAATATTATTACACTATACTTAAAAAGCTCCTATTATGTCCTTATTGGTAGAGTGCATAAATATTTTACAGTTGTAATTATGTTTTGTTTTTTGTGATTAGTACATAATACTTTATGTTTTATGATGTTTAAATATCTTTAACATAGTAAAGAATGATTAACATTATACAACACCATAGCCATAGTTGGGCCCAATTGTGGTTAGATTGTCTATTATGTTTATGTATGATGTGAGTAGTGAATGTTGTTTATGAAGAAAAATCATTTATGGACAAAACTCATATTCTTGCACATGTGTGTCACTCACAATATAAAATGTAGTAACCATCCAATTTATTAACCACTTGATCACAAACACATATTAAACATTAAATTTGATAATTGTGACTCACATACTACAATTTATATATTTAATAATAAAAAAAAGTTGAATTGAAATTATAAAGGGTTCGACTTTAGATCTTTCATTCACTTAAAAGTGAAAGAATTTAGTTAAATTACAATATTGTAGTTACAATTTTTATTTTTACATTCACGTTTATTTAATGAAAATTCATTCAAGTTCTTAGCTGGAAAGACCTTGGTTCATATTGTGCAGGAAATAATTAAATTAAGGCAAAAATTTGCGTAGGCGGGTTTTATCCTACTCAAATGGGTTGACCCATCCCAATTAGGGTATATTATATAGGTTTGGGCTTGGGTTAATGGATAAAATCCGCCTAAATCATTTAGGTACGCCTAACCCAAGACCTTCCCTTAAATTAAATGCTGATTAAAGAAGGGTAGATAGAGAAGACAACATAAAGCAGCATGTATTATTCTTAAAAGAACTGGTCAAAACCTAGATTTAATTCATCATTCACCAATTAGTAGTTTCTTTTCATTTATTTTTTTTTAAAAAAAAATAAAAATTAAAAGATACTAATGTATTGTTTATTCAGATAATGAAATGAACAAGGTATGAACATTGAACTAAACAATTTAATGTTAGGAATGTTAGGAAAATAAAAATATAAGCACAACTACTCATGTGAACATCTATTTTAAACTCGACTCGATTCGTTTACAGCTCAATCCGACAAAGAAGATAAATGGAAGTATGATTATATACCAACAAAGAGCTGAATCTCCATTATCATCCCACAGCAGCTCAAAACAAGTGAACATATATAATTACTCAGATATGTATTTCACTATTTCTCTTTTCCTATCTCCCTCAGCTGTGAATCATTTGAGCCTTCAGATTTTCCACTGCAAATTCTCTTTACAAAAAAATATACCAGAAAAAAAAAAGAAGAAAAAGAATTCAAACAAGAAAGCAAAAATCAAACAAATGGTCACCATCATCTCTGCTGTTTCCCTTCTGCTTCAAGGAGAGATCCCATTTCTTTCTCCTCAGAGTTGGGAGCTGCCCTTTCAAGTTTCATCCCACATTGAGGATTTTCCTGTCCAGGCATCCACATATGATCCGAATTTACAGGCCGAGTACAACGTTCGTGCAGCTTTCGTTTACTCGACCTGCTCACCGATCAAGTCTAGGCCCACGAGCAAGAATGATATCCCTTGGAAGAGCAGGAAGTAGAAGTGGATCCCTTGAGCAGACAGAAGGCTTCTTGCTGAAGCTGTGAGCAGAAGGAATGCCAGTGCTAACTCTTTCGTGTATATCCTGTTGTGTTTCTTCTTCTTTTTCAGAGCTTCCTGCTGCTCTATCTCCTCGCGCATCTCCTCCAAGATGGGTTCCGAGTTAAACCTGTGGAGGGGCGGCTCTTTCTCGAGCAGGGATACGAGATCACCCTCGGAGGAGCGCCCGGATTTCTTGGTGACAACCCACTCGTATGCGCTCCCGAGCTGGAAGAGGCCGGAGATCATGGCAGTGAACTTGGTCACTGACATGGTGTTCTCAAACAGTAGGTAAGGTACGATGAACGGGAATGATTTCGGAGCTGGGAGTATGTTGAAAAACGACATCGTGGCGGGTACGTAGCAGACGACCCAAGATGGGAGTGTTGCCTCCGGGATGAACATGGTCATGGGGAGAATGATGCAGAAGAGTGTGAAGGAGTAAAATGGGAGGATTAGTTTTCTTAGCAGGAAGAATAGGAAGATTATGTTGGCTTTCTTCCAAATGCTGATCTGCAAAATCCAAATCAAGAATTCATCATCAGATATAGCCATTGTTGTAAAAATCCCCGTCTAGAACCGTTTAGGCCCTGCCTAGCCGAACCGATTATCCTCAAATTTCCGTGTTTAATCGGTTTGGCGAATAATCAGCATCTAGGCACCGCCTAGACCGTCTAATCCACCTAGGTGTGGCCGACCAAACTCACTGCATGCCGCTTAGGTGGCCGACTAAGTGGGCTACATGCTATCTAATAGGTTTAGGCGGCTTATTTTTTATATTTTTTAAAAAAACAATTAAAATTTATATAATCTTAATTTTTATGTATTGATAAATATATAATAAAAATATTAAATATAAAAATTTGTTTACCGATTAACTACAGCATAGAAAACGCCAAGGCCTGCCTAAACCGCCTAGGCGCTAGGGCCCCACCCGAGCACCCGACTAGCACCTAGCAATACAGCTCAACAAAATATACCTTTGATTGAAAAATGGCAGGCAAGCAGAGACGGAACAGCTGCATTGGCCCGGAATGCCATCTGTGTTGCTGCTTCCGGTAAGCCTCGTATGATTCCGGGAGCTCACACTGGCACTGGACATTCAATACGTGGGATTAGTAATCTAAAAGGCAAAAACTAGTAGATGATATTCATGGCATTGGACAGAAGTAGTAGTACCTCAACGTCGTTGAGGAAAACGAATTTCCAGCCATGGAGATGTGCACGAACAGCAATATCCATATCCTCGACGGTGGTCCTCTCCAGCCAGCCACCGGATTCTTCCAATGCCTTTATCCTCCACACACCAGCAGTCCCATTGAAGCCGAAGAAGTTGAGGAAAATCCCATTAACCTGCTGCTCTACTTCGAAATGAAAAGCTAAGTTAATCAGCTGCAACCGCGTAAGCAGATTTTCATCCTTGTTCACAAATGACCACCTTGCCTGGACCAATCCCACATCCTCATTGTCCTACACTCCAGCAAACAAAGGTATAAACTAAAGAATGATGCAAATTCATGAATCCAGGAAATAGTCAAACTAAAATGAAGATTTTAGCAAAACCACATTCATTCATGGCAAATGCTTTCCAAACTAGTTGCTCACACTTGGAATAGTAAAAGATACCTTGAAGTGAGGAATGGTTTTCATCAGAAAGTCAGGGTTGGGCTGGAAATCAGCATCAAAAATGGTGACAAACTCATAATCTTTGACGTAGCTACAACTCATTGCTGACTTAAGGTTGCCTGCTTTGTATCCCTCCCTAATCACTCTGTGTCTGTATATAATATTGGCACCATTCTGCTGCCATTTGTGCACATCCTCCTTTATCATCGACTGCGTTATCGGATCATCCGAATCATCCAAGACTTGAACCAACATTCTCCCCTTGGGCCAGTCCAAATTACACACAGCAGCAATAGATTGTTGATAAACCTATATCACAGTTCAAGTTCCAAACCACTCAATTCAACAAAAACCACAACTTGCATTGTTTCAAGAAATACTTCAAGAATCCTAAGATGTAAGGAAGTGTCAAAAAAAAAAAGAGAGAGAGAAATACTTCAAGAATCCTAGGATGCAAGGAAGTGTTAAAAAAAACTTCAAGAATCCTAGGATGTAAGGAAGTGTTACCTCTTTCTCGTTGCACATGGGGATCTGGACTAACACCATTGGGAAATAACCATCACCATCACCGACTCCAGTCTCAAGATCTGCAATGCCGAGTTTGGGAACTGGTTTGATGTTCCTGAGCTTGATCCAGAAGCAGCCCAAGCAGAGGATTAGTCTATCCAAGCTCTGGATAAGGAACAAAATGATACACACATTCGTCAAGAGCTGCAGCGGCGGAGCGAGATACTCCACTCTAACCAAGACCCACGTGGTGTAAATCGAATCAAACGCGGTCTTAACCACCACCGCATCTGTTAAACTGTAGAGACGCTGCAGCTGAAGATCAGGCTGCCGGAAATGCTGCCACCCTCTCAAATAAGCAGCCATTTCGAAACCGAGCAGAGCCAGAGATAACCACAGGAAGGCCTTGATGCAAACAAAGAATCTCGACTTCAAAGCATGGTTCTCGGCGCGTGGGGTGTCGGTGGCATCCGTCTGGCCGGAGGTGACGCGGCGACGGACGATGGAGGAGAGGGAGAAGAATGCGGCGGCGATGGAGGTGAGACAGCCGGCGGCTTTGTGGGCTTTCAGAAGGAGGACCCAAGTGAGCTGCTTGGCGTTCTTGTTGCGGCCGCCCTTCGGTACGGCGTCGTTTGGATAGATGAAGTCATCGTCGGACGGAGATTCGAGCTCCACCATGGACCAGTTGTTGGGATTCTCCATTTTCACCACCACGGGCGTGCCTCTGTGGGCATCCTTCGCCCACCATAACGATGGAGCCATGTTCACAAGATTGCAGCTTTTTTTAAGCAACCAAATGCCGAAATGCAGCAAGATTTGCTTCAAGATTGAGTTTTTCGTCGGTGGGCCGAGAAATCAAGAACTCCGGAGACGTCGGAGGAAGGTCTGAATATTGAGAGGTGAGCTGAAAAGGGGGAGCTGCGTTGGGCGAGAGAGGGGGATAATACTACAAAAACTTCATTTTGGATGAGAGATAGAAGTGGTGCAGAGAGAGAATGACGCGTGGGACTTGTGAAGAAACTTGGCATCCCAAAACATGGAGACATTCGTATGGAGATTGTAAGGGGGTATAAAAGTTTGCAGAAAACAAAATAATGGGAGAAGACAGAGCTGGCTTATTACTCCAGTATTACCATGCTAGAGAGAGAGAAAGAGAGAGAGAGATGGCCAGATGGGTAAATGGAACCACCATTCATTACTCAGAAGCAAACTTACAAAAGTTGCTTTACATAAACATTCATTTTACAGTCTGCAGCAAGAAACAGTAGAATTTGAAGAATTGGGAAATCTTAAAAAATTAATAAAAACTCCAAGAAATAGTTTCACCACCGCCAGCCAACCAAAACTCTCATTTCATTTTCAAGGGATAAATAAATTAATTCAGTTTTTTTTTTCTTCTCCATTATTTTCGTACATTCAGAGATCCAAAAAAAAAACCCATAAATGCTGGCGAAACGGATGAGTTTTTTGGCTTTTGAGAAAGGTACAAAAACAAAAAGACCAATCAACACAGAAAATGGGTGGAAAATGAGATTAGATCAAGAAATGAAATATACCGACAAAAAATGGTTATGGGCGTTAGGGTTTTTCAACACGACCAGAATCAAAGGATATTCTGACGAATATATACGAGCCCAGAAGCAAGAATTGTTGAATGGAAGCTGAAAATGTACAGATTTGTGAAATGGAGGAGAAAACCCCAGAGAAAATATGAATTTTGGGAGACGGCATGTAATTGGATTTAATTTAATGAACAAATCTTAGCCCCTAATCTTGCAACTATACTTGCACTCTAAAAGGGGAATACATGGCGATAAATCCACTCTTTTTTACTCGAAATCAATTTTTAAGGACAAATCATTATCTATAATTAATGTAGAATTTCTAATATGTATTTTTAGTTAAAAAGCATTTATTTTGTTGGAAAAAAAGTTTTAACTTGAGTTTAGCCAAAGTTGAGTATAAAATCTGCTCGATTAGAAATTAAATCATCTAAATTACCAATACAAAAATTTGAAAAATCCAAAACAAATCGAAGCTTCGGTTTAGAATTTGGTTCGGTTGAAACCAAATTTATTTTATATTTAGTTTTTATAAAAAATTTGTATTATTTAATATACATATATATATATATAATATTTTACAATATATTAAATATAATTCACAATTTGAAAATAATATATGCATTTATTACATAGACATAATTTACAAATAATCTACTCTAATAATATTTATTTTTTAGAGTTTTATCTATTTAGGACCCGAAAGATAGTTTAATTATCGATAAAGGACTCGAAATATTAATTCTCAATCCAGGACCTGAAAGATCACAAAAATTCTCAATTTATAACCCAAAACTCTGAAAGATCATACAAAATTCATAGTTTCTAAATTCAGAATTTATAGTTTGAATCTTGAATTAATAATTAAACTATCTTTAATATATTGAAATAATACTCATATTTAATAATATAAAAAATATATATATTATATAATGTTTTGGTTGAAATTGAACCCAAAACTCCTCAACTCGAACCAAATTTATAGTTCAATTCGAAGATTTTCTATTGAACTAAAACTAGCCAAAATGTTGATTCGATTTGCAGTTTATAATTCGATTTTGCTCACTCTAAGTTTAAGCATCTTGGTTACCACTTCAAGAAACTTCTTTTTTCATTTAACTAAAAGATTATTTACTTTAAAAATATTTGTTTTTACGATTAAAATAGCAAAAAATATTAATTGCAAAATCTCTTATGCAAATACATCTACTCAAATAGTTTTAAATTTTGACAAATCCATTCTTATCCCAACAGGGATGCCCTACATTAATTACGAGTTAATGTTATTAATTACATTTATATTCTCTTTTTTACATATAATCCAGTACAAATAAGTTAGTCTTAAATAATTTTTACTTTATTAGTAGGCATACTAAATAGTGCATACCACATGCAACAATTGAAATATTAATGACCATAATTATATAATAAACAAAACTAGCTACAAATCTACAACTGCTAGATATAAAATTGGTACACACACTATTAAATATAACTATATGATTTTTTGCATAATTCTTATTAGGATACAAAAGCTAAATATATAATAATTATTAATACATTCACTGATTCACATATAAACCCTCTCATTTTTATTATAATTAAAAGTGTACAATATGATGTAAATATGATATATATATATTTTGATTACTACTTCTAAATTCAATTTTGTAGCGTTTATTTAAAAATAAAGTTAGATAAACTTTTGATTAATGAATGGTCGAGAATAGCCTCCTTGTCACCATTAAGCACCGACAGTTTTTAAACTAGGCGGTGTTAAACTCCGATGTCCAATTTCGTAAATTAAAGCAAAACCGGGACCTCGACAAGCCAAATGGGGGGCTTAAAAAGTAGTAAAGGCTCTTTGATAACGAAAGAAACGTCAACAACATATTTAAAACGTGAATGAATTAAATATGAGAGTTTTAATTTGAAAACCTGTGTGAAGCGTGGAGCTTTATGAGAATTTTATTATTGAGATAATTGTTGATATTCGTAATATTCACATATATCTGTGAGGATATAATCGTATTTCAAGATTGCATAGATATATATATATATATTTGATATATGCATTGATAGATATATATTTGTTTCCTTCATGGATTAGGTTAATGGTTTTCTATATAGATTAGGTTCAAGTTTTTAGCTCTATATATATGTATCAGCCGTGTAAATCGTTTTTCTTCAATCAATGAATAATATTGGTACACCAAAATTCTACATGGTATCAGAGCCAGGTTCAATTTTAAAGCTTCCACAATTTTTTCTCTCAACCCATTGTTCTCTTCTTCGTCCATGGCTGACAAAAATGGAGTCGTCAATGATCTCATGTCTCCATATTACATAGGGCCATCCGATAATCCAAGCCACGTCTATGTTACCAACCTCCTCAATGACAGAAACTATGGAGATTGGTGTGAAGAGATGAGTAACTGTCTCTTGGCGAAAAACAAGCTTGGATTCGTGGATGGGTTGCTGCCGATGCCTGAGAACGATCCTTCAAATCTACTTCTGTGGAAACGATGCAACGCTATGGTAAAAGGATGGCTTGTCGTCGCAATGGACGAGGAAATTCGAAATAGCGTCAAGCACGCCAAGACAGCATGGGAGATATGGAGCGATCTGGAAGAAAGATTCGGGAAGGAAAGCGCACCAAAGGCCTATGAGTTGAAGAGAAACTTGACCTTCACGCGTCAAGATAAAATATCAGTTTCAGCCTATTATACCAAGATGAAAAGTGTATGGGATGAGATCGATGCGGTATCAGTCACGCCAAAGTGTACGTGTGGAAAGTGCACTTGTGATGTGGGAAAGTTGTTTGCCGATAAGGTTGAGAAAGAAAGAATTTATGAGTTTCTGATGGGTCTAGATGATATTTTCAACACCATCAAAAGTCAGATTTTGAGTATGACGCCACTGCCCAGTCTTGGAGTAACGTACCACCTTGTAGCAGAGGATGAGCGCCAACGGATGATTACGAGTTCCAGAAAGCCAGCCCTGGATGGAGCCGCGTTTCAAGTTCAAAAGCAAGTGAATACTGAAAAACGGGAAATTGCTAAGGATGAGAGATCACCTCCTCAGTGTAGCAATTGTGGCAAGTTATGGCATACGATAGAGAATTGCTATGAGATTGTTGGATATCCAGAAAGGAGAAAGGGAGGCAAGCCTTGGAAGAAAGAAGAGGGAAAATCCGACCGGAAACCGTCATCTGCGTACAAAGCAATGCATGTCGATGGCAGCACTGCCGATACCAATATCCTACAAGGGTTTACTCCCGAGCAGTTGAACCAGCTGAAGGATCTACTGAATGGTGGCGCAAATAACCCTACTGCTAGCTCGTCCGTTCATATGGCAGGTAAGAATTGTGAAAATTTAGCATCATGGATTATTGACTCAAGGTCCACAGACCACATTATTGGGAGAGGAGGCATTCTTGAGCATGAAATATGTGCCGTAAACAACACTCCAGTTAAAACGCCTAATGGAGAGGGAGCGGCTGTTACAAGAATAGGGAGCACCACCCTGCAAAATGGGTTGAAAATCAACAACGTTTTACGTGTCCTGAGTTTTGAATGCAATCTACTCTCCATCAGTCGTCTGACCAAAGAGCACAACTGTGCACTAACCTTTTATGCCAATGATTGTGTTATGCAGGACTTAATCTCGAAGAAGCTGATTGGAGCGGGTAAGGAATGTGGTGGTCTGTACTTCTTGGAGTTGATCAACAACAATCGTCGGGTTTTCTCTACCAAAGTCGACGCAGATACATGGCACAAGAGGTTGGGACATGCATCAAAGGATAAGCTCAAAGATATTTGTGAGATTAGTAATAATGTTTGTGACCCTTGTATAAGGGCTAAACAAACTAGAGTTCCGTTTCCTTTAAGCTCCATTCGAACTCATAGTTGCTTCGATTTATTGCATTGTGATATTTGGGGTGGATATAAGACACCTTCCCTTACGGGAGCTTATTATTTCCTTACTATTGTCGATGATTTTAGTAGAGGCGTGTGGGTTTACCTGATGAAATTCAAATCCGAGACGAACGCATACCTCAAAATGTTTTGCAAGATGGTTAAAACACAGTTTGGGAAAAATGTCAAGCGTATAAGAAGTGACAATGGAGGAGAATTTCAATCAAGAGACATGATGGAATACTATGCTGAAAACGAGATACTTCTCGAAACCTCGTGCGTTCACACGCCCCAGCAAAACGGAGTCGTCGAGAGGAAACATAGGCACATCCTGAAAATTGCTAGAGCCTTACGATTTCAGGCCAGTCTACCTATAAGTTTCTGGGGGGAGTGCGTGCTCACAGCTGCCTACATCATTAATCATCTACCTTCTAAGCTACTAGGAAATCGAACACCATATGAGGTCTTGTTTGGAAAGGTGCCGAGTTATGAGAATTTGAGGGTGTTCGGGTGCTTAGCATATGCCAAAGATGTAGGAAAAGAGAATGATAAATTTGGTGGAAGGGGAAGGAAGTCGATCTTCATAGGATATCCACATGGACAGAAAGGTTACAAAGTATATGATTTACAACAAAAAAGGGTGCTTGTCTCGAGAGATATAGTATTCTTTGAAGATGTGTTTCCTTACGACAGCACCGAGGAAGAGAAGAAAGAAGCAACCAAAAGCCGCATGATTCACGAATCAGATGACCTTCAGCATGAACTTGTTGAAGAATTAATTGAAGAAACACAACCAGCAAGTCAGACAAATGAAGCTCAAGGGAACGATGAACAATGAGTCATCCGACGCTACAACGAGAGAACGAGAAAGCAGACAAGAATTTGATTGACTATGAAGTCGACCTACCACATTCCATAGACCACACCCGACTCGACTCCAATTCGGCAACTTCGACGGTACATCCCATAACCAATTATATTACATATGATATTTTCTCACCCAATTACAGGTGTTTTCTAGCCTCCATTGATGCTAAAACTGAACCACGCACATACTCACAAGCTGTAAAGATTAATGAATGGAGAGAAGCCATGAAAAATGAGATCACGGCCCTTGAGGAAAATGGAACTTGGGAATTAGTCGATCTTCCAGCAGGAAAGACATCCATTGATTCGAAGTGGGTGTATAAAATAAAGTACAAACCCACAGGTGAGGTAGAAAGGTTCAAGGCACGGCTTGTCGCTAAAGGATTCACTCAAGTTCCTGGTGTTGACTTTCACGAAACTTTTGCGCCCTTGGCAAAGCTCGTAACAATGAGATGTCTGGTTGCGATCGGTGCTAAGTAAGGATGGCTGATACACCAACTGGATGTTAATAACGTCTTTCTGCATGGAGATCTTGTGGAAGATGTGTACATGAAGTTGCCACAAGGATTCGCAAAGAAAGGAGAGACAAGGGTATGCAAGCTTCGCAAATCTCTGTACGGGCTGAAGCAGGCCTCAAGGAGTTGGTATGAGAAGTTCACTGGAGCCCTCGCCGAGATTGATTTTAGGCAGTTCCCCGCGGATCATTCCCTGTTCGTATACAAACGCGAATGGGTTTTTGTTGCTGCCTTAATATACGTGGATGGCGTGTTGTTAGCCGGCAATAATAAAGATAAAATTCAACAAGTGAAGGATTATCTTGACAAGAGGTTCAGCATAAAGGATCTTGGACCTTTAAAATATTTCTTAGGTATTGAGGTGGCTCGATCAAAGAGTGGGATCATAATGAGCCAGCGAAAATATGCTTTGGATATTTTGCGTGATGCAGGAATGGAAGGATGCAAGCCAAGTCGCATGCCTATGGAACAACAACTGCGGCTGGACGCAGCTATTGAAAGCCCCACAGTTGACGAACATCAATATAGGAGACTCATTGGGCGTCTTCTTTATCTTACGGTAACAAGACCTGATATCCAATATGCCGTCAGTATCTTGAGCCAATTTTTATCTTCCTCGAAGCAAGTACACCTTGACGCAACCATGTGTGTCCTCAGATACATAAAAGGGACCATAGGACAAGGAATATACTTGCCAGTTGATGGGGACTTGTCTCTAAAAGCTTATTGTGACTCGGACTGGGGTACTTGCCCAACAACAAGGCGATCACGAAGTGGCTACGTTATCAAGTTAGGAGATGCTCCTGTCTCGTGGCGTACTAAGAAGCAAAGTGTAGTGGCACGATCTTCAGCAGAAGCCGAGTATCGAGCAATGGCAAGTGCCGTCAGTGAAGTAATATGGTTACGTTGGTTATTGACCGAGTTAGGAGAGAAGCAATTTAAATCGACTGGTTTGTACTGTGACAACCAAGCCGCACGACACATTGCAAAGAACCCTGTATTTCATGAGCGAACAAAACACGTGGAAATGGATTGCTATTTTGTCCGTGAAAGAGTGGATTCGCAGGACATTGAGCCACGAGAAATATCAACCACCGAACAAATAGCTGATATTTTTACAAAGGCGTTGGGTGCGGATCAGCTCGGATATCTCGTACGCAAGTTGGGTGTTCGGAATCTCCACCTTCCAACTTGAGGGGGGTGTTGATATTCGTAATATTCACACATATCTGTGAGGATATAATCGTATCTCAAGATTGCATAGATAGATATATATGCATAGATAGATATATATTTGATATATGCATAGATAGATATATATTTGTTTCCTTCATGGATTAGGTTTAGGGTTTTCTATATAGATTAGGTTCAGGTTTTTAGCTCTATATATATATACCGGCCGTGTAAATCATTTTTCTTCAATCAATGAATAATATTGGTACACCAAAATTCTACAATAATTTATTTTTATCATTTGGATAAATCGGATTTCATATTGAACTGGACCCTACTAGCTTATAAATATGTACTCCCTGATCCATAACTAATGTGTCTCATGGTAATTGTGGACATTAATTTAGACTATCTTAAAATGATAAGGTATCATTTCATTATAATAAGTCGATTTTGCAAAGAAGAATTGAATCTTCATATATTATTGGAGTCGGCCCATGAAAGCTCACAATTACACGGTATTTGATAGTTCGAGATAAAAGATATTATCAAGCTAAGTCTAGTTAATCTTTTCTAGACTACTTCTAACAGCAACTACTCCAACCATTCAACCACTTCAATATTTAATTAATTTATTTATCTTCCACATCATCAATACCATCTTAACTCAACCACAACAATTTTACATACCTTATCAGCAACCACCAAATTAGGGGTGATAATTTTCTATCCGATCCGATAATCCGACACGAATCCGCACGATAATAATGAATATGGATTAAGGCTTATCGGATATGGATTCTTATGAGATCGACACGATAAGGATACGAAAAATTCGGATCGGATTCGGATTGGATACGGATCGAACCGGATAATCCGTTAAACGGATTGGATTCGGATCGGATACGGATATCCATTAATAAATTAATAAAAAATTACTTTATTTATTTATTTATATATGATAATTAATAAATTAATTTTAATATATTAGCTTAGTATTAGTGTTTTTCCAAAAACTCAAATCTCTTTATTCTTCATTGCCTTTTTTTTTTTTCATTCATCACTAAAAATTTATTTATTTATTTATTCGTTATATTTTGTAATATTTATTCTCTCCATACTAATAAAATAAAATAATTTTATTCGATTTTGTTTATTTTTGTTCTCAACTTTAAGATTTCAATAAAGCTTTATCAATCTATGAACTAGCTCATGAAATATTGAACTTAAATATGAAAGTATGATTTGTCTAATGCTCATTGTCTCAACACTTAGAATTTTACCATGGCCGATGACAAATAATTATTATAATTTATTTTATTGTTATAAATTTTAAAGTTTTAATTAATATTTTTGTCCTTCAAATTTAAGTTTAATATTTATGTATATTTTTTATTGTTCTGCCCACTTTTTCATTCATAAAAAAAATAAATTTATTTATTTATCTCTTTATTATATTTTTCATTATTTATTTTCTTAATACTAACAAAATTTAAGATTTATATGTTAATTTAGTACGTATTTTGGGATACTTGATTGAAGATTTTAATTTTAAATGAAGCTGCAGTTTCATTTATTTATTCAACACAAGATTAAACAACCAAATATGAATATTTTCTATTAACTTATCAATTTTTATTGGTTTATAATTGTGTTTATTGAAAAGTATTCTTATCGTATCAATCAGATTGGATCCTTAATAGATTTTTATCGGATTATTAGGATTGGATCCTTATCAGATCAGATACTTATCGAATTCGTGCAGATACAAATTTGAGCTTAGCGGATCGAATATGAATACAAATTTTGATTTTTCTTAACGGATCGGATACAGATTATGCCTTAACGGATTAGATCGATAACGGATCGACACGATAAGGATCCGATCCGCACGAATTGTCACCCCTACACCAAACTATCCAACCATAATATTATATATAATTTTTATTTGATTTTATTTTCAAGATTAAAATTAGTAGTTATAATTAAAGTAATAGTAAACGTCAAATTGCCATAGATTGTGCTTTCGGTGGAGGGTTGTGATTGATTATTTTTTTATTAATTTTGTAAATCAATACAATATAATATACTTCGTATATATGTAAATTTAAAAATGAAAAAACATATATCAAAATTAGTCTCTATTTATAGAGAATAAAAAATTATTAATTTTAGTATATTTTTATTTATTATTGTATAAAATATATACCAGTTTTATTATTTTATTTACAAAAAATTATCAAAATAACAAGTGTCACATGTTTATTGGTAAGAAATAAAAAAATGGTGAACCCCACATGGTTGGAGGTCGACTCTCTCCACACCTTTTGTGGTTCACATCAATTGAGGTCGTCGTTATCGATGGTCTTAAGTCTGCTAGCATCACTCGTAAATAGTTTGTTGACTCTTATACTATGTTAGTATCACTCATCTCTTTACAAAAGTTATTACTAAAATAAAGGATGTTTGAACAATTTATATATTAGTCGGACCATTTTCCCAATCCAGCGTGGGAAATTCAATACAACCAAATAAGAATTTCCTATCATTTTTCAGTCCACTTGTTTCCTCACATAAAACAGTCTCTATTTAATCAGCAAAATCAATCATGCTCAACAACTGAATTCAACTCTCAATATACACGGTTTTGTAAATCTAAACAGTCATTTTTCTTCTGTAAAAACTCGAAGATCAAGAGTTAGAACCTATACATCACTGTGAAAAGAATATGAACCTTCAACAATTTTACAGCACTCACTCAAAACTCCTCACTCCATGAATTCTTCAACGTATGGTTAGAGGAGCAGCAGCCGCCTACTGTCTCACAGATGCTCATCTATAGCTCCATTTTCTCCGACAGCGCTGCAAAACACGATCAATATGAGAAGCTGAGGAAGAAGAGCAGATGTAATAATATGTTGAGGAATGTGATCAGTTATTACCATCAAATCCCATTTGGAAAAGGCCTTGAACCTCATGCTGCCAGGAAATGGTATATATATTACTACCCTCTGTGATAATACACGAAAACTCGAAACCATTTAAGTCAAGAGATCTTTGTGGATACCTGGGGTGATGAATGAAAAGCACCTGTGCCTGTGGGGTTGTGGAAGGTTCCTTGGGGATATGCTGGGAAAGGGAGGGGTGAAGTCAGTCCTTGAGTGATTTCGTATGGACCGGCATTGTTGACACGCATTTGAAGAATCTGATCAACAATAAGTCAGTTTGGTTTTGGAAAAAATCAGTTGTAGAATGTGCAGAGAAGGTGAGTTTCTTACATCTTTGGACAAAATTCTGTCTATATCCACGTTGAGCTCTGGATTTACGGTTGCAAGCTTCATCGATAAGAACTGCAACAGAAAGATATCTATCATATTACAATCTCACCAGAAAATCTACCAACAGTGTGCAAATACTATGAGGTTAGAGCTAAGAAGGTCTGCATTGGATTGTCTTGTCTGATTTCCACAAGAATGAATATTTATTGAGTTTGTTTGAGAATATTTAAGTTCATATTAGGATTGGAATTCTCTTAATTCGACGTCTCCAGATCAACGTTGGCAGACAAGGTTTGAGATATCATTCACAGCAGAATAACAATAAAAAACAGAAAAGCTGCCTGGTTGAGTAATAAGATACCCTTCTCATTTCTTGCTCTCCGATGAGGTTTCACGACGTAGAGTTATGTTTTTATCTAGGTGTATCAACACAGCTATATTCATTATGGAAAAACTAATTTCATCTATTCTGAAAAAAAGAAGAAGCAGCAAAGACCAGGTTGATTTGAGCTAATTTTGATGCATACCTCAACTTGCTGTTGGAGTGATTGCACATAGTTTATGATCTCATCAAGCATCAAAGCTTTTCCAGTAATCTAAAGCATTCAAATATCCAAATTAGTTAGAAATTTAACAGATTCAGCTACTAACTCAGAATCTAAACTACCTTATTGCAGCCAGGAACCAGTTCTTGAAGCAATCTCATTCTCTCACTAATCCTCTCTCTTCTCACCTGCAGTTGAAAATATCAGAGTTTTCATTGACAAAACATAGTTTTAGATGAAAAGAATTTACCCTCTCTGCTAGGCTGTGACTGTTTGTTGCCTGGCCCCTTTTGGCTCTCACATGAATGTAACTATCTTCTGCACCATTGGAGTTATCCTTCACTTGTTTCCCAACTTGCTTACCGCCACCAATATTTTTCTCGAATTCATGTTTCTTTTCATCATCATCTCCAGAGGGATCCTTCTGCTCTTCTTCTTCATCTTCTTCGACATTCTACACCAATCACAATGGTTAAAAAAAAGACATATTGATGACTTATTATGAGAAACACAGAAAAACCATACCTTAGGAGAGGAAGCACTCTGTGCCACATCCCTTCTCCTCTTTCCATAAGGTGAATGATCTTGAGAAACCCCTTTCTTGTGAGGGAGATTCAAATGGGTGTTGTGGGAGAATGAAGTGACCATCTCAGAGAAGCTGTTACTCCCAAAAGTTGGGATTCTTGGCAATAAACCAACAAGGCCTGAATCAGATGGAAACTGAACCAAAGAGGTGCCCATTGTCTGATTCTCCGACATGAGTGGATTAGCAAACTCACTCTGAGGAACCATGTTAGAATTCCCAAAATCCCCAGTTTGAGCCAGAGACATCATTGGATCCCAATTAGAACCATAGAAATTGTCAGAAAATGAATTTGTTGTGCCCACCATTCCTGAATTCAGACCACTGCTTCCACCACCTCTCTGTTGGAACACTCTTTCCTCAGAACCCATTGATCAACCCAAATACAACAAATTATACAAGCCAAGAATTCTAGAACCCCAGTTTCAAAAGAATGAATGGTTTTGGTGAAAATTGAAATAGGGTTTTAACCAAGAATGGCTGGTAATATCTTGCAGGACTCAACAAGGCACAAATAAGCTTTGCAGCTTTACAGCACTAAGAAAGCAAAAGTAAGACCTAATTAGAGCATCCAATCTACAGGGAAAACAAAAAAAAAAGTTCAAAATTAAATGTAGGTGGCATAGTATCAGCATTTCACTGTCTCTCTCTCTCTCTTACTCCTCTTTCAAGATCAAGAACTATCCTAAACTGGAAAAGAATGAATCTTTCAGAAGTTAAAGACAATGGGCATCGGCTAAGCAACAGCTCACAAACTATTGGGAAGAAAGCAAATTCCCTTTTCCATCTTTTTTCTCACAAAAAATTTAGAACAAATAAACTAGCAATCTTCAGTCTGAAGATGATTAAGGTGAATAACCAATGCCCTAATTCTGGTTTGAAAATCCGACCCAGAACCGAACAACCCCACAAGAATCCAAGAAAAGCTAAATTGAAAGGACCCTTTTGAAATATTCTCAAATGCTCAGCTAAAATCAAGTGGAAAAGCACCAAATTCTTACTTTGACATATAAACAAACAGAATACTTGCAGAGTTTGAGAGAGTACAATTTACACACAACTTATGATTATGCTTGCTGTAAACAGCATCATATGATTGCTTGTGTTATACAAGAAAAATAAAAACTAAAAAAAAAAAAAGGTACAAATTCACCAACTGGCTACTTGCACAAACAGCAAAGGAAGAATCAAGTTTTCCCACTATGTATACTATCAAAGACAGACATATTTATTCAATAATATGATTGACACTGCATATATATAGTAATAAAATGTGCCTCTTTCTACTTTCCTAGTCCAAATGTATAGTCCCACCTTTAAAAATTCAGTTCTTTTGCTCTTCCCAAACAAGAAATTAAGCAAAAATTATTTCTTAGGGGAATTTAAAATGAAAAAAACATATTTAAGTTATTAACTACAGCCAACTGCTCTTGCAGGTTAAATTATTACAAACCTAATCTCATCCCCACACTTTACTCCTCATTATCTTGATTTCAATACCACACCATGAGCTAACTTTACTCTTCTTTAAAAATTAAATTTTAAAAAAAAATCTTCATCATGTTCTTCTCTTGAACATCAAGATTGCCTAACATCTTTATTTATACATATATATATTTTTCTTTTTCACTGACACACTTGCCAACCATTCTCTCTCACACACTTATCTTGGCTGTTACTCTCTCATTACCTAGTTCTGGTCCATCATTCTTCATCACTCTTCTTACACACTACACTCCCACCAAATCATACTGCAAAAATTATGGGATATATATGGGCATTACATACTATATATTTTCTTGAATTATTCAAGGGTGACGTGGAATGCACAAACGCTGAGAATATGCCACGTGGTGAGGGGGTGTTGTACATTTGTGGGATTTAAGGTTGTACCCAGTTGATGTGAGATGTACTGTATAGTTTCCCATGTAGGTGTATTTTACTATGTTTAAAGTATTAATTCAAGTGTCAGGCAGTCTTTTTCTTTTACTTTAGGGCTTTGGTCATATGAATAATGGAATCTCATTCACCTGATTTTACTTCTTTGCCCTTGAACAGAATTGAAGATAAATCACAAATCTAACTATTTCTTGTAGGGCTGTGAATTGTGATCTTGCTGGAACCTGATAAAAATCCCCATAGGCGAATATAGAGTTAAAGTATTATGGGGGGTTTGATTCTAATTTATGGGGTAAAGATTTTATAATTTTACTTTTTTTTTAAAGAAAATAAACATATATACATAAAAAAGGCAGTAGGCGGCCGAGACTTTTGAGTAGTTCACCCCTTTAAGTCTCTCCATTTGAGTTTATAGACACTGCAAGAAAATTTATTAGAAATTCTCTTATTTTATTATTGTATTTTGGTGGGTCAAAGTATGTGAAAGACATCTTAGATAATTTCAGCATTGTAAAAAAATATAAAGTCATGTATATAATCTTTTATTGAGTTCTAAGTTGGAACTAATATGAAGACTAGACTAACCAATCAGTCTAGTATGCGCAAGAGACTCAACAGATAATGGTTTGAGCCGAACTTACAAGTTTTAATGATTATGAGTCTAGTTGAAGAATTTGGATTTCGCCAAGTACAGATCCAGCAAGTATGGTCTCATCGAATACGCCACACTTACTAGCATAGGGACCAAACATACATCGAAGGATGACATCATTAGCATGGACTTGCAAGTATGACGACACAAGCATGAACTTCCCAGTCCAGGTCCCAGCGCATGAAGACAAAAAGAATCGGTTGAGGAACGTATCGACGAAGTACAAACTTTAAGGATTGTTAATGTCTTAAAGTCTGCAAGCACGAAACTCCAAGTTTTGTTTCATAGGATAACAAGTCCGAGATTCCTCAAACTAACGAATACTGTCGTTCTGACACAAAGACGAACCGTCGCTTTTACTGTGAGAAAAAGGCGGAGCAGGTGCAGAACATCTGGAAAAATACCACCTACCCGCCTAGCGCATCAACCAATAGAGACATCTGATTGGACATCTTCCAATCTATCTCTAACGGGCATTTATTTCAAACATTCTATCTCACGGCTATAAATACTGGAGATTTCAACAAGAAGAAGGTTACCAATACCGAAAACGAACACTAGTTAAATCAAAGTTGTTGCAAACAAGCTCACTACTCTCTTTCGAGGCTTTCTAAGCTTTTTCGTGTCACCTTAGTGAACACGAGACTCAGAACCTTAGTGTTTTTTAAGTTATTTCTGGATAGCATTTCTCTCCAAAAAAGACTACAACAGTTAAGTACGTCTTTTACTCTGACTCTTACGGCAACCTGCCGTCAAGGAGATAGTTCAAGGGAGAACTATAAACACCCTATTCCGGCTACGAGGAGGTTGAGTGGTGCGCCCACACTCTGAGAAGCTGCCAAGCGAAAAACAAAGCAAGGACCGACGAGTGCACTTGTGGACTGAAGGACGCGGCATTCTTCAGCAAGCAATAGATCAAAGGAGCACCTGTAAAAGTTTTAAGTTTAGTGGATTACCAGACCGAGAGTCTGAAGAGTGTACGTAGGACGGTTTAGTCCAAACCACTATAAGTTCGTGTCTTTTATCGCTTTCTTTCATTATGTTAGCTTATTTTTCTTTAAAATCAACACTAAGTATATTCTGAATACTGACATTAAACATACTTGAAGTTAAGTACCTGAACAAGATTTGATAAATTAAGCTAACACGTCACCATTATCTTAGATAAGTGCAAGTATACTGAACAAATAATCTAATTTTCGTTGTGCATATATTTTCTACTTTGATAAACCGGGACCAACAAACTGCCGTTAACAACGACCACAAAGCATGTGCCACGTAGTCACATGACACATAAGCAAATATTTTTTTTAAAAAAATTGAAACAAAATTGAGGAGACCAAACCTGGTCCAAATGAGATCCAACCCCTACCGTGTGGGTTCCTCTTCTTTTTCTTTAATTTTTTTATTATCTTTGGCCAATGGGATTGAGATATTTGGCAATTCTATTAGTCAGTTTTGATACATATGAATAATAAAATTAATATGTATTTTTATATAATAAAATATAAATAAATAAAAAATATACTAAGATTTATAATTTTTCACTAATCTTGATATATACAAATATGAAATTTAGTAATTTTAAGCGAGGTGATTTTATTTTAATTTAATCAATGTAATTCTGTTGTGTATAATTGCCTTACAATTTATAATTTTTTTGATATATTAATTATAACTAGTAATTTTAGTTTTAAAAGTAAAATCAAACAATAATTATATACTCCATAATATTGTGATTGGGTGGTTGTTGATAAAGTATACAAAATTGTAGTGGTTGGTTAAGAGGTATTGATAATATAGTTGAGAGAAAAATTAATTAAATATTAAGATAGTTGAATGGTTGCCCGATTGCTATTATTCGTAGTCCGACTAAATTTTTTTAATTCTTTTCTACTCGACATAATTTTTTTAAACATTACAGGCTATACTATAAATTTAATATTTATTTGAAATTCCAAAAACATGAGTAATGTGGGAGGTTATGTGAGAGGTGGGGGCCATCCTATTAGGTCCACCAATTTTTAAAAATATAAATAGCAGTAGTATTATGTTATTAATTTATTTTAGGATAAATTTTAAAAAAACTAATACTAAATAAAATAAATAATTTTTAATCTAACTAAAAAGATTAATAAATAATTTTAATTTATAATTATCATAATATAAATGTTTAGCAATATATAAATTTTGCAGTTGTGAATAATATTGTATTTGGATTATAGTTTATTGATATTTTATTTATAATCATAAATAAATAAATAGGGCCATCATTTTTTTTCCCTCCTAAATTACAAGATCCATAAATTCCTATTGCTTGGGCATTGCAATAACTCTTATTCCATTTCCAACATCCCAAAACTACACAAAGATATACTACAAGAAAATGATGAAGGAAGTCCAAGGGAGAACGGAACTAGCGGTGCCGGCGGTTGAGATAGTCCGCTGTCGTGCTTAATAGGGGTGTTTGCGTCTGATTTGGGCCAGTTTGGAAGAAAAATCTCGATCAAACCAATAGATACGTTTGAAAATTTTTCAAACCAAACCGGCCAAATAATTTTTCAAAATCAAACCGGCCAAACTGTATAAAAACGGTTTGGTCCGACTGGTTTAGCTGTTTGAAATGAAATATATTTCAACTTTCAATAATCTACTATAATTTGTAAAAATAGGGCATAAATACAAATTAATTGATTTCTATTATTTGTTACTACTTACAATAATGTAATTTTAATTTTAAAAATCTTATATTTATAATTTAATGTAAAACCAAAAGAAATACATGGGTCAATTGTATTAAAATTATAACCTTAAAATTCAAATATAAAATCGAAAGAGACATGTAAAATTATACAATAATGTTCATACTTAATTTATCTTAAATAAATTATATAAAATAATAATATTTAATGTTAATACTTATTAGTTGATTTTTGATTAAAAAAATTTAAACTAAAACTAGAGTATGTTGGCCAAGAAATTTGAACATGGGTTAATTGTATGAAAAATATAGAAACTTAACAAATGAACTACAAATTATATTAATTAATTATAATATATATATATATATATATATATATATATATATATATACGACCGGTTTGAGTCCTCAAATCGTAACCAAACCAAATTTAACCGGTTTCAAAATTTTCAAACCACTAATTTGAAAATTAAATTTCAAACCGACCAAATTAATCTAATTTGACCGATTTCGGACAAACCATAAACACCCCTAGTGCTTAACACGAGGAGAGAGAGAGGAGGGTATTGGCCCGTTATTGCGATCTGGGCTTCATTCAATAGTTAAAAGTCTAAAAAGACCATATAGAGTTGGGCTAACTACCTAAAAAGCCCATATCATTACATTTTTGATTTGTTTAGCATTTAAACTGGAAAATTATACTCCCTCCGTCCCGTGCCAATTGATACATTTATTTTCGGTACGGGAATCAAAGATGTGAGTATAAGTGAAATTAATATTTTATTGTTCAGTGTGAAAAAATTATCATTTTTAAAAATGTAGCAATTCGGGCGGGACGCCCAATTTAGTAAGTGTAGCAATTCGGGCAGGACTAGGGGTGGGACGGTACGGTATACCGAAAATTTTTTGCCGTATCGTATACCGTACCGAACTTTACGGTATGAAAAAATTCATACCGTTACCATACCGTAACTATCGGTATACCGAAGTTTCGGTATAACATAAACTGAATACCGTTATCGTACCGTAATAACGGTATACCGTACCGTACCGTACCGAATATTTTTAATTAAAATAATATATAAATATTAATAAAATTATTATTCAATTAAAAAAATAAGTTCAAAGGCAACTTCTCACCAGCTATGTGGTTGACAACCTTGTCCCGATTACCACCAAATTAATGGTTTAGGTAATAACAGTAATTAGCTATACAAATATGTATTTTATAGGTGACTCAATTCATTTGTATTTGATAACTAACTGATGTGAGATATCAAAATGGCTGCTCATTTATAGATACTTTCATTTGTGTGTGTTTTATTCTTTATCAATGTGGAATACTTATGTAGGATAATAACTTTAAAAAGTTACTCATTTTGTTGTTATTTTTTCTTCTAACCATATTTTTTAAAAAATTATTTATTATTATTATTTTTTAAAACTATTTTTATTATTATTTTCTTCTAACCCAATTGAACGAGGGAGAAAAATATTAGAAAAATATTAGTTATGAACATTTATTGAAATAAATATATACGATAAATACTATTATATATGAATAATATTATATTATTTAAAATAAAAATAATATTTATATATTCAGTATGGTATGTAGATGGTATACCCTATATTTTAGAATCTCATACCGTTACTGTACCGTAGATTTTCGGTACGGTATCATACCGTACCGTTAATGACGGTATATCAAGATTTCGGTATTTTCGATATTTTTCCGATACGATATGTACGGTATATGTACGGTATATCGGTAAATTTTATGCAAACATAGTGGTCAAATCCTATAATTTATCCCAATATTCGACAAATTAGGGAAATTGATCCCAAATCCTAAATGAAATTATGCCATAATGTTTGCTTAATTACCATAGGTTATTAACGAAATTAAAAATATGCCACATATAATTAAAAATGATTAATTTATAGTCATAATTTGTATTTTTATAACGTACAATTCTGCATATTTTTAATCTCATTAGTTAATTAGAAAAGCTTTAACTAATAAAAATAAATATTAGGATAAAATTTTATAATATTTCTTTAATTTGTTTAAGTTTGTGACATAACTCTATAAAAAATTGAAGTAAATTCACATTTAAACTGTGTGTTTGATATAATATACTCCTTCTGTCCCAATTTATTAGTCTCACTTATTTTTTTGGTTTGTCCCACTTATTAGTCCCCTTTCCTAAATTGGCAAACTTTTTTAGACTCACCAATAAAATATTACTTCAACTACACTCACAAACATTGATTATTGTGCCATTTTGGTTTGGGACTAATAATTAGGGACGGAGGGAGTATATAGTTTTTTTTTTATATAAATGAATACAAAATCGATCATTCATCCTCTCCTGTCAAAAAAAAAATAAATAAATAAAAATAAAAATAAAACTTTCTGTACGGCCGGTCAATCACACCATCATATATATTTTGAGTAAATACCACTATTATATTCTCTTTTCTATGCAAACAATCATCTTCTTTTCGACTTTATCCCATTTTTTTACAATATCCATCAATACGTTTCAATATAATTTGATGAAAATAATCAAGTAGTAGATAAGAGCCATTTATTCCAAAAATATTACGCACTACACATACTGTATCTAATTAATAAACACACGCATATTAAATATTACATTGGAATAGATAATCTCATCCAATTAAATGAAATAGCAAATTTAGCTGCTCAAAATAAATAAATTTGAATAAATGAGATGGGCCACATCCATATATAAATATATAAAAATAAAAACTAAACCCATACATCAAAGGTGCTTAATGTTGGAATTGATGTGGAATCTGCAGAGGCACTTGCATGTCGCAGGGGACCATTGTTGCTAAACAAGAAGGATATCAAAGAGTTTGTTTTGAATCTGACAATCAAGTTTTGATCATCTAGCTCCAAAACAAAGAGATTCCTAGGAACTTGCTTGGTACAATTATGCAGACATCCTTAGTACAATTGATGAGCTCGAGGACTATTGTTTCTTATGGAGATATCGTTCCCAAAATACACTTGCTCATGATGTTGCTAATTAGGTACGTATCAAAAAAACTCTCGATTTGAATTCTTAATGGAATTTGATTTTACTAAAAAAAAAAAAAAAAGGGTCGGATTCCGCTAGGTAAGTAGACAAACTATTTAAATATTTAAACATTTTAACACGAACTTAAAATCAATTAAAATCAGCTGATTTTTCAAGATTCATAAATCATAATATTTCATACAAACTGAATAATTAAGTGTTAATAGTAAAAAATCACGAATTTTGATAGTTAAAACTTAAATATTTAAACATTTTACTGTATATTCGATTCGATTCGACTCGACTCGACTCAGATTCATTCAAACATGCATTAAAATAGTAGGTGGTCAGCAGGGGTGAATGTAAACCTCCAGTATTATGTGGGCTCGATCGTAATTTTGTGAGGTCGATACTTTATACTTTTATTTTTTAAAATATAGAAAAAATATTCGAAATGCTGTGGGGGCGGCCGACCCCATCAACCCGTACATAGTGCTGCCCCTGGTGGTCTGACCTAGAGCAGACCCTATAAATTTGGGGTCCGGTGCGAAAAAATGTTTGGTGCCCTTGGAAACATTATTGTGTTAAATTCATTAACCTCCTAATTCCGTGTTTTTTTTTCTCAAATCTTTTATAATTAGTTTTATTCACTTAAATCATCAAACTTGATTCAATAGCATTCTCCATACGCATCCAATCCCAGAAACCTTGCACCAATAAAAAATTAAATATTAGTGGTTTTTGAATATTTACTTTCTTTGGTTTAATCAAATGAAGAACTATTTTATATGAATTGCAATACAACATAAGTATTATTGTATAAATTTAATAATAAGGAATTTGAAGAGTTCTTATGGGTCTAATATGAAAAATATTAGTTATAAAAGTAGACGTTAATTATCTTAAATATGAATTATCAAGATATTTCTTTTATACAATGTAAACAAAAAGAGCATGTCATAGCTTGATAAGAAACAAAATTTACTTTTTAAATTCAGGAAATCCAAGTGGGGATGGGACCCTGTGGAGAGCTAAGTTACCTGGAAATTTCCAGTGCTGTGACAAGGTAAACTTCCTTCCCCCAAATAGTTTTAGCTTTGTTGTAAAAATCAATTTAAGTTGTTTTTAGACGTTTAATTGGTATTTTAAGTGAACAAGAAACGTTCCAATACTTATCATGGGTACGCGTTAATTTACGCATGATTAATATTAAAAGTGATGATAATAATAATGAAAATTAATTCGACCACCAATACTTTATTACTACAATTAGCACATGCATGATGGGTAGGTGAGCGAAAGAAGTGTTGAGTAATAGGCATGTAAAAGATTTTACAACCATGAGTTATTAGCAAAAACAATGGATTCATGTATGATTAGTTTAATTATTCTGCAATATACATTATATGAGAGCTTTACTGGTGGCGACGGTCGGGAAAGATGAGACAAGATCCTCAAAGCAGCGCAAGTAATATTCGAAGGGAGTGGAGCCAAACTGGCATTACAAAACAAGATCACAGGCGGCGGATGTTAGATAATCTCGTATTTATCTTTATAAGATATGTTTAGATATCTTTGGTTGATAAATATCTTTAGTTTTTTATATATAGTTTAGAGATATATTTAGTTTTAGATATATCTTGTTTTAGATTTATTTGATAGGATTTAGATAGATTTCCTATTCCTAGTTGATTTAGATTTCTAGTTTATTTTGCCTATATATATCTCTTTCCATTCAGCAATAATATACAAGTTTTTCCCGTTCATATTTTCAGTCTCCTTACTATCAGCAATTTCCATGCTAGTTTGATGCTCTAGCATCATGTCGTCTTGTCTTTTATTTGTCTTGCGGCTGCCACAACACGTGGTATCAGAACCAGGTTTGGTGTTCGATCCAAAGCAGTCAGGCAACCATCATCTTTAGTGTTTGATCCAAAGTACAACGCCACCATAGGTTTTGGTGTTCGATCCAAAACATCGCAGCAATGGCGTTGGCAAGGCAAGAACAAGCAGATAACATTCGACTCGATCGAGAGATGGAGAATGCGGGTAACTTCCCTATTCTCACTCGTTCAAATTATGGGGATTGGGCAATCCTCATGAAGGTGCATCTACAAGCGCAAGGCCTGTGGGATGTAATCGTAGAAGGACCAGGAAACCAACGACATGACAGGCGTGCCATGTCAATGATTCTCCGGGCAGTGCCGCCGGAGTTGATTCGCGTCATTGGCGTTAAAGAAACAACCAAAGAGGCATGGGAAACCCTCAAAACCATGCGCGTAGGGAGCGATCATGTGCGAGAATCCAAAGCACAGACACGAAGAACGGAGTTCGAGAATCTTACCTTTAAAGAAGGTGAATGAGTCGAGTCTTTTGGAATGAGACTCAGGGCAATCGTCAATGATCTCGAATCATTGGGCGATACTGTAACCGAGCACAAGGCGGTGCTCAAATTCCTCCGGTGTGTTCCACGACAATACAAACAGATGGCAAAGGCGATTGAAACTTTAGTGGACCTCAAAACCATGACCATTGAAGAGTTGATTGGTCGACTCTTAGTTGTGGAGGAGTACGACGAACTTGACAATGCAGTCCCTGCTAATGGTTTACTTCTCAAAGAAGAAGAATGGCGCGCCCGACAGCATCAACATGATCGCGGGCAAAATTCAAAGTCTGGAAACTACAGAAACGCAACCAAAGGAAAAATGCCAAATGGAGATAAATAAAGATGGTCAAGTAACGCGCGTGCAAACAACACACACAAGAAAGGAAATTGCAATTATTGTGGAATTACTGGACATTAGGCCAAGGAATGTCGTAAAGCAAGGCGTGATCGTGAACAACGGGAGCAAACAAATTTTATGGAAGCTGAATCATATGCAGATGATGAACCTGCTCTCCTTATGGCAAAAGATTGCTTCAGCAACAAGTTTCAGCCCCAAGCCGTGCTGAAAGAATGCTACAGCATGGAAACTCAGCCCCAAGCTGTGCGGGAAGAATGTTGCAGCAATGAGCTTCAGTCCCAAGCCATGCTGAAAGCATGCTGCAGCAACGAGACTGAAACTCAGGCAGTGCACCTGGACGAACTCCTGATGTACATATCCAGAGATGTTCAATGTGAAGAAATTCGAACTTGGTGCTGGGAGGATTGCTACAGCAACGGGATAGCAACACCTAAAGTCAGAAAGACTGCTGCATCAACTACACAAGTTATATTCCCTGTGTCTGATCTGGATGAGAAGGATGTTGGAGAAGAAAATCAGGCCTTGTGCTGGGAGGAATGCCACAACAATGCTCCATCATCGCAAAATGAGAAATTCTCTGTGTTCGATCAGGATGAGGTTGATGTTAGCAACGAAACAACTATGGAAGAGGATACTACTTGTTTTCTGACCGTTGAAGAATCAGCAAATATTGATGAAGCTCTTGAAAATCCATCATGGAAGCAAGCTATGGAAGAAGAAATAAAAGCAATTGTCGACAATAAAACTTGGCAACTTGCATCGCTTCCAGCCGGTCACAAAGCAATTGGAGTTAAGTGGGTTTTCAAGGTAAAGAAGGATCCAACAGGCAACATTACAAAATACAAGGCGAGACTAGTCGCAAAAGGGTATGCGCAGCGAGAGGGGGTGGATTATGATGAAGTCTTCGCTCCAGTCGCAAGAATTGAAACGGTACGTCTTCAACTTGCAATCGCTGCACATTATAGATGGGAGGTTCACCATATGGATGTTAAGTCAACATTCTTAAATGGAGATCTAGTAGAGGAAGTCTACGTCTATCAACCACCAGATTTCGTTGATAAAGAGAACAAACACAAGGTTCTCCGACTGCACAAAGCCCTGTACGGTTTAAAACAAGCTCCACGAGCTTGGAACTCCAAATTGGATGCTTCGCTGATTGATCTGAAATTCATAAGAAGTTCTTATGATCATGTTGTTTATCAAAGAGGAAATAATCAATCTTACTTGATTATTGGCGTGTATATAGATGATTTGATCATCACGGGCACAAGTGTTCAAGAAATAATAGAGTTCAAAGCCGAGATGCAGAAGATCTTTAAGATGAGTGATCTTGGGCTACTTAGCTATTATTTGGGCTTCGAAGTAAGTCAAAAGGAAGGGAAAATCACATTGTGTCAAGGTGCTTATGCTTCGAAATTGCTAGAGAAAGCTGGAATGAAAGGGTGCAATTTATGTCACACACCAATGGAGAATTGATTTCGTCTAAGCAAGGAGGATGATAGCCAAGCAGTGGATGAGACATTATATCGTAGCATCATTGGAGGCCTTCGATATTTGGTAAACACACGACCAGATATTGCACATGCTGTAGGAATTGCAAGTCGGTTCATGGAGGCACCGACGCTAAAACATTGGGCTGCAGTCAAACAAATTTTGAGATATATTCAAGGAACATTAAGATATGGCTGTTGTTACAAGTCAAGAGAAGAAAAGTTAAGTTTGATTGGCTATAGCGACAACGATCTTGCGGGAGATATTGATGATCGAAAGAGTACTACGGGTATAGTTTTCTTTCTTGGTGGAAACATTATAACTTGGACATCTCAAAAGCAAAAGGTGGTAGCTCTATCTTCTTGTGAAGCGGGTATGTTGCTGCAGCAACTGCAGCATGCCAAGGAGTTTGGCTCAACAATTTTATTGATGAAATGCTTGGTTCGAGATTAATGTTCAAGCTTTATGTGGATAATAAATCGGCCATCGCATTGAGTAAGAATCCAGTTCATCACGATAGGAGTAAGCATATCGACACCAAGTTTCATTACATTTGAGAATGCATTAAAGCGAAGAAGATGGACGTGGAGCATGTAAGCACGAACGACCAACTAGCAGACATGTTGACAAAGGCGTTGGGTTGAAACAAATTCGTTGAGTTGCGACAAGTCATGGGCATCAAGAATATCGATGCAGAGATACGAGATTAAGGGGGTGATTGTTAGATAATCTCGTATTTATCTTTATAAGATATGTTTAGATATCTTTGGTTGATAGATATCTTTAGCTTTTCATATTTAGTTTAGAGATATATTTAGTTTTAGATTTATTTGATAGGATTTAGATTGATTTCCAATTCCTAGTTGATTTAGAGTTCTAGTTTATTTTTCCTATATATACCTCTTTCCATTCAGCAATAATATACAAGTTTTTCCCGTTCATATTTTCTGTCTCCCTACTATCAGCAATTTCCATGCTAGTTTGATGCTCTAGCATCACGTCAACTTGTCTTTTATTTGTCTTGTGGCTGCCACAACAACGGAGGATACTACAACACTGGGCATCAAGAATGATGGCAAAACATGGTGTTGTCTTCAACTTCACTTGCATGGAGATGAGGGATGGAGAGCAGCCTGCCGAAGCGAACTGCTCGCCGGAAGGTCTAGTCCGACAACCAAGACCGTCAGAGCAGAGCTTGCGGGAGAGAATGCATTCTCACAAGTTTTGGCAACAAGTAGATCACATTCAGGGAATTCGTTGAGTGCGGATGCAGAAAACTGGAGGAACTTGATTGAGTTTGTGAAAAGTACAAGACTTCCAGACTGTGACAGGATTGGGACAAACCCGTATGTGGGGTTTGTCAAGAAAAAACACAGAGAGGAAAATGAGTGAAGTATCTCTTGTATAATGATATATAATATATATATATATATATAGGGGTGCACTATGATGAAAACCACCTCTTAGATGTGAAATAAAACTTGATCTTATCCATTGATTAAGAAAATTGACGCTCCAGATGTATTTTTGAGCTGCGAAAATTCGCTGCAATAATAAAAGAAAAAAGTTGCAGAAAAGGGTTTTTTAGTAAATGTGACGCACCTTTTAACTTCCCCATATCTTACCCACGATTTTATTTGCTAAAATTTCGGAACAGTTTTACTGCATAATTTTATCGAATTCGCTGCAGTATTAAGAGATAAAAGTTGCATAATTAAGAGGAAGAAGTTGCATTACATAATTTTTTTAAAATCAAAATTATACATGCACGATTTTCAGCCCCTAGTTTTGTGGAATTTGAATTCTAAAATACTACACTTCGAAAATTAAATTATATTTATTTCCTAATTTAATGGGATTGGTTCTCTGAATTATAGTACTCCCTCCGTCCCATTCTATTAGTCTCATTTGCTTTTTTGGTCTGTCCCATTCTATTAGTCCCATTTCTAAAATGGCAAACTTTTTCACACTCATCAATAAAATATTAATTCCACTACACTCACAAACATTGGTTCCTGTGCCGAAACCATATGGGACTAATAGCGCGGGACGGAGGTAGTATTTTAAAATTAAAATCTGCAATAATTCAAAATAGAGAAAGTTTTGTAAATAATTAATATTAAAAAACTCTTTATGTGAATTGGAATTAGCAGAGTACTGCAACTATTATATCGTTATACTGCACATTTACAGGCGTAAAATCTGTAATAATTCGAAATAGAAAAAAATTTGAAAAAATAATTAATATTTAACAAAACTCTTTATGTGAATTCAAATTATCAGAAATACTGCAACTATTATATCTTTATTCTGCATATTTACAGGCGTAAAATCTGCAATAATTCAACATAGATTTTTTTTTTGAAAAATAACTAATCTTAACAAAACTCTTTATGTGAATTCAAATTATCTGCAACTATTATATCGTTATACTGCACATTTACAGGCGTAAAATCTGCAATAATTCAAAACTAAAAAAGTTTGAAAAATAATTAATATTAAAAACAACCAAAAGGATCGTCGACAGAAATTACACAACATATAAAAAAGAAGAATATCATTAATTCGAGCAGCAGAGCAGTCGGGCTCTCGTTCCCGTCGTCGGAGGAGGGCCCATCGACGCTCCGATCGTGTTGTCGTTCAATGGTAAGTCGTTGGAGGAGATGTCCAGAGAGAATGAGAACGAGAACCAGAATCAGATTGAAAACCAAGATGAAGATGGAGTTCCCAATATTGTTACATATTTTCTCTCTGCAAATCCGCCTTTCTCAATCTATTCTTCGTTTTTAAACTATGGAATATGGAATAAAAAAGAATTAAAATATAGTTATGGTATAAAATAGAATCAAAATATACTTCTAAAAAAGAATTATGGAATAAAAGATTTGACAAAATAAATTGAGAGAAAATCATGCAAACAGTTATGGTATGAAATAAGTGATAAATTATAATACCCAAAATACCCTAAAAAATTAATAAACAAAGTAACTAATTATATAATACATAAAATCTTGGCCGTCCAATATTAATTATGGATGGATTAGATTAGTTCTTATATCACATCTGGGAGGTGGTTCACATATGATAACTCCTTTATATATATATATATATATATATATATATATATATATATAGGGCTGGTCTGGTGAGAAGAGGGTTTAACGTGAGAAATGAGAATAAATCTCGTCCATAGATTTGACAACATCAATGATCCAGATTGCATACAAGCTTCAACAAAACGCGCGGCATTTTATCCTTATTTTACTTCATTAAAGGGCCGGCAACATAGTTATTATGAATAGTGAATGACCTTCTGTTGTGTTCATTTTATCTCCTCTATACTTCATTAGATGGGAAAACTTAAATTAAATAAAATTAATTTTTTGGAAAAGGTTTTCAGTTCTCTTCATTTTATCTCCGATATACATCGAAAAAATCAAATTTTAGAAACAATTCTCTTCATTTTATCTCCTCTATACTTCATTAAATGGAAAAAATTAAATTAAACAAAATCAATTTTTCGAAAAAAGTATTTCAGTTCTCTTCATTTTATCTCCTATATACATCATTAAACGAAAAAAATCAAATTTTTAGAAATAGTTCTCTTCATTTTATCTCCTCTATACTTCATTAAATATGAAAAATCAAATTAAATAAAAATAAAGTCAATTTTTCAGAAAAAGAATTTCAGTTATTTTCATTTTATCTCCTATATACATCATTAAATGAAAAATTAAATTAAATAAAAAATCAATTTTTCGGAAAAATGATTTCAGTTCTCTTCATTTTATCTCCTCTATATTTCAGTAAATGAGAAAAATTAAATTAAATAAAAATAAAATCAATTTTTTGGAAAAAGGATTTCAGTCCTCTATACTTCATTAAATGAATAAATTAAATTAAATAAAAACAAAATCAATTTTTTGGAAAAATAATTTCAGTTATCTTCATTTTATCTGTTACAAACTTCATTAAATGGGAAAAAATAAATTAAATAAAAATGAAATCAATTTTTCAGAAGAATATGTTAAGTTCATTTTATCTATTTAAAACTTCATTAAATTAGAAAATTTGATTAAATAATAATAAAATTTAATTTAATTTTAGAGTATTGGATGACTCAACAAGGTAATCGAAATCTTAAGAAAAATCGAAAAGAAAAGGAATTACAGATCCAAATATGTAATAATGAAGTTTGCAGAGGATAAAATGAAAATGAAAATTAATTGAGGGAGATACTATAATTAAAACAGGCTAAATGACAATGATACTTTTAAATATGTAATAATGAAGTTCGCAGAGGATAAAATGAAGACATAAATTATTAAAGCATGACCGCAGATCTTGTGAAATCAAAGATTGGAATTTATTCTCATTTCTTACATTAACATCTATTTTCATATGATCTAACTTCTATATATATGTTTACAAAACAAAGAGAAGTTCAAACCATACATAAAAAATATTAAAAAAAAGAAAAGGTTTTATGACTATCATGGTAGAAGATGGGAAAGAACAATATTGAGGAGCTGAGGAAGTTCAATGCCTAACTGAGTTATATCTTGTCTGAAATTTGATAGGTCCAATTGCTTGCATGAAGATTTCATATTTGTTTAATTTTGTCCTATTTATTGGGATATTTACTTGATGCCTTTAAGAAATGAGATTTGCATACATAAAATCTATTTCAGTTTTATCTTAAAAGGTAATTATACTGTTGTTTATTGGTTGATTTGCATACATAAAAACTGAATTTGCAGCCCATTAATTTTCTTACAGGAGGCAAGAATTTGCCCAAATGAATAAGGGTAAGGATCCACGTAGTTCCATTCCAGGTAAAAATAAAACCTTTAAAAATTAATAATATTGGGATCTTACAATTTTTTCTAATTTAGAGATATATTAATAAATTAATATTTTATTAATAAAAAGAGAATCTTAAATTCAACAAATTTAATATATATATATAGGGATGCATTAATATGTTAACCACTTCCCAGATGTTACCTGTTAC
>JAPKLW010000355.1:501325-543631 GCA_026898455.1 Plectranthus barbatus
AGTGAAATATCTGAAGGGGACTGAATCTCTTGGAATATGGTATCCCAGGAATGATGAGCTTACACTCATTGGATATTCAGATTCAGACTTCGCTGGATGCCGTATTGACCGGAAGAGTACCAGTGGTACGTGTCAGTTTCTAGGACACAAGCTAATCAGTTGGTTTAGCAAGAAGCAGCACTCAGTTGCTACATCTACCACTGAGGCTGAGTATGTTGCCGCTGCCAGTTGCTGTGCTCAAATTATCTGGATCAAGCAACAACTGGAGGATTATGAAGTGGACACTGGATGTGTTCCAATCTATTGCGACAACAACAGTGCTATGTGCATCACGAAGAATCCGGTTCATCACTCCAGAACCAAGCACATAGATATTCGACATCACTTCATTCGTGATCATGTCGAGAAGAAGGATGTCAGCGTGGACTATATCAGAACTGAAGATCAACTGGCTGACATCTTCACCAAGCCACTGCCAGAAGCAAGATTTAAGGAGTTGTGCATCAAACTCGGTCTTATGGAGATTGATGTGAGCCCCAATGATGAGGAAGAATGAGTCCCAGCTCTCATTCTGTTCTTGATCTTCTGGAGGACGCTGATTACGACTAAGTCCAAGCTCTTAGTTGTTTTTATTTCAGTGGTATCTCTATCTAACAACTGGTGTCTACTGGTGGAATCTTGCCAGCATAGGCCATCAGTTGAAGCGAAATTGGGTCCCAGCTCCCAATTCCAAGAGAAGAGAAGTTTATGCGGAATAAAATTGAGTCCAAGCGCTCAATTTTCCATCTTTCCAGTTGCCAGCGGATAACTGATGGAAGTTTGCCAGCAGCAAGAACTACCAGCAAGTGGTATCAGTTGATAACTGATGAAGAGGCCAACCAGTTAGGGGGAAGTATGAAACTGGTATATGCAACTGATGACCAGTCATACCAGCTGTCTCAGAAAAGGCGGGATTGTTCAAATCCAAGTAGCGTGTACAGCTCTCAGAATTTAATGCAGCATTTAATGCCACATTTAATGCGCACAGCGTCTGCGCAGTCCGACGTTTGGTTGCCACCAATCGCTGAGCGCCACGTCAGCTACACGACGTCGCCCACGTCAGCACGTCCGCGCACGTCGCACAGGGAACCGGGCCTGCTGATGACCGTCGATCCCCGCTTGCTGAGCGTCAATCTTGATCGTCTGATCCTGCATGAACTTGGGTATAAATACGCGATGCCTTTTCGACGGAAAAACCTTTTACGATCATTCAATTTCAGAAGCCCTACTCTCTCAAGCTTTCCTTAAGATTTCTTCTGAAATTATGGCTTCATCTTCCCGACAACCAGATGACAACCCACCATCTACATCTTCTTCGTCTGGTTCACCAGACCTACCAGTCGCAGAAGCCCACATGCCGACTTACACTGGCATCACACAGATGGACGATGTAGACTACACTCTTCCATTCGCCCGCCTGGTTCAGTTGAACAAACCAGCGACCAGGGCTCAACTTTCGAACGCGCAAATCAGGGCGGCGCAAGTTCAGAAAGAAAAAATTCTGAACGAGAAGCTGGCGCGCAAGAATTATGGAGCAGAGTTGATCGAGATGATCGACCGGGAAGGCCTTCGACAATATCTGACGGCAAGGCCCGAGACCTTCCATCCGCATATGGTGGCGGAGTTCTATGCACGGGCCGTGATTGCTGACGGGAGGAAGTCTTTCACCACTTCCGTCTTCGGCCACATGATCACTGTCAGCGCCGAATACCTCGCCGACTTGTTCGGATTGAGGAACGAGGGAATGGAGATAGCCACCTACTTCCACAACGATGTAGAGGAGTTCAGGAGGCGGTGGACTCAGTGGAAGAGGGAGGGGGTGACGAGTTTTCGCACTGGAATGCGGAAGTCGGAGATGGACGACTGGTGGCAGATGGTGTGCGACATCGTCGTCAGGATGCTGCAGTGCGAAGTTGGCTCATATGCTGAGTTGAGCCTGCGCAAATTCTCCGTGATGTGCGCGCTGGTGGATGGAGTGGAAGGGAACTGGGCCGAGTTCTTTTTCGGGAGACTGCTGGAGAATGTTGACCGCAACATCAACATTCCAATTGATGGGACGTTCACTCACTCCGTATCCTTTGGGCTGCGGATCAGCCATATTTTGGAGATGGAGATTGGAGATGGAGTGGACCAGGGGGAGCAACTGGTGAGTTCGGATTTCATTCCGCCCACCAAGGAGCAGGCAAAGCTGCCCCGCCTTGACTACCATAAGCCGCGGAGGCTGAAGGGAAATACAGCAGTCGACCCAGCCACGGTCGTTTCGGAGGAAGAAGAGGAGGATAAGGGGGAACAGGTGCCAGTCATGGCACAGCCTCTGACGGAGGAGGCAAGGGCCGAGTTGAAAAGGAAGATGGAGACCGAGTCTCTTTTTACCCAACTGGAGGAGGCGGAAGTGGAGGCTTCTGGCAGTCGCCCTCAACCAGTTATGCAGGCGCCAGTCACCAAGAAGCCCTCCCGCAAGAAGCCTAAGACTTCCCAGCACCAGCAGCCACCATCAGCTGTGGCATACAATCCAGAATCTGGGAAAATCTCCATCCCAGTCAAGAAGTCCGTTCTGGGCCTGACTGAGGAGGAGACGCTGGAGAAGATGACTCGCAAGCGCAAGCGAGTCATGACCAAGGCGCAGAAGGCTGAGAAGCACGCCAAGAGGGCAAGGAGTGCTTCCTTGGTGAGGAAGAAGCAGGCCAAGTCAAGGCTCCGGGCTCTGCTGGCGAAGCAGAAGAGAGAGGCGGAGCTGGCGGCCAGGGATGAGCGCTTTGCTCAGATCAAGGCTGAGACTGAGGCCAGGCGCCAGGAGGAAATACAGGAGCAACTGAGGCTGGCGACCAGGGGCAAAGGAAAAGCGTTCGAATCCACAAGTGCAAGGCCACCAGCACCAGCACCAGGCGAAATCTTATCTGAAGAAACTTTTGAACGCCTGCTGGTGATGGGCGCTGACAAGGATGTACTATCCCTTGTGGATGAGTACCAGTCGGAGGAGGAAACCGCTGATGTCCCTCCACCCGTGGAGGTGACGACGTCCCACTGGCCGCGCAAGGGGGTGCCAGTGGAGGAGAAGAAGAGCGGGCGACCACCCCGGTACAACTGGCGAGCTCCTCGGATGTCAGTTCTGAATCCGAGGATGAAGAGGAACCAAGGGCTGAGAAGCCAGAGCAGGAGCCAGCTACAGAGGTGGTGCATCACTCAATGGTGCAGAGGATGGAGCCAAGGGATCTGTTCCCAGACTTTGAAGCTAAGGCTCAAGTTTCTGCCAGTCGCCCCCGATCCACAGATGCCTCGACATCAACTTCTGGGCGACCAGCAGCATCCTCAACATCACCAGTTAGGCGTGCACGATCTGAAAGGCGTCCTTACATGCTCTGCATCCAAGAGCATCAACTGGTTGATGAGGATACTTTCCAGGCACGAGTGACAGGAGTGCACCGGTGGGAGCAGCGCGGGGAGATGGCATTTCATAATTCAAGAGTGCCAGAGCCATCTGCATTCAACATCATACCGTTCAGCGGACTCCCCCACCAGTCGGTATATGCCTCCAGAATCACTGACTGGTGCCTGCCCCTGCAGCCAGTGGAATATTACAACTCCACTCTCTATGAGTATGCTGAGAACATCACGGTGGAGGTGGAAAATGCCGTCAATGACGAGATAATATCCAGCTACCGAAGGCTCTGGAGGGTGGATCTGGAACTATGTCTGGAGTTTCGGAGATGGAGAATTTTTGATAGATGCCAGCGCCTGCTGACTGTGGAGAAACGGGCGGTTCTCTATGCCAGGCTGGGTCTTGGCTACTGGAGAGCGGAGGAGGAGTGGGCCAATGCTTTCATGGGCACCGATCCTGAATGCCACCAGCAGCTGTCTACAAGGAGGATCCAGCGCCGCTTGCTGAAGATTGCAGAGTACAGGCAGCTGACTGGAAGCTCCGGCCTCCCGCCACGGCCAAAGGTCAAGTTACCTTTCCTCCAGTTCCGAGTCAGCAGTCGGGGGTACCAGCTGACGTACGCGCTCCGACGCCTCAGAGTGCTGGTTACCCTCCCAAGGATCCCTCCCTATCATGCTATTCTGTTCGACATGGCTGCCTGCGCCTTGCTGGTAGACCACATTGTGGAGGAGGATCCTTCTAGTGGCTTGTGGCTGACCCTTGCCGTCCCTCCTATTCCTATTGTCTCGGGCGATCTCGTCCCTGATTCTATGGACTGGCAAGTGGTGGAATTCACAGCCCCACTCGTTTTTGAAGAAGTCCAGCCAGCTCCAGCTGCGGTGCCAGTAGCAGAGCCGGCTGAGGAAGTACAAGTAGAGGCACCAGCAGCTGCTGCAGTGCCAGCGGAGGAGCCAGCCCCGATGGAGATATCAGCTGCATCTGAACCAGCAGCGGCTCCTTCCGCAACTGATGTGCCTTCCTCTTCCCTTGCAGTTTCAGCACAGCCTCTCTCCGAGGTCCATCCGCCTGCGCAACTGGTTGCTCTCATTGATGCCAGGATGGACCAGCGCTTTTCCTCCTACCGAGCAGAGATGGCGCAACAAATGGAGGCCTTCACCTCTGGGGTGAACTCCTTTTTGGTGCGGATCCAAGAGGGGGAAGATGCGCGAGCACGTGCCGAGGCTGAGAGGTTCCGTCTTGCTGAAGAGGAGAGGAGGATAGCTGCTGAGGAAAGGGAGAAGAGCAGACAAGACATGGCGGCTCTTACTGAGATCTTGAGGAACCTAGCTAATCGAAATCAATCACCAGGATCATCTTCTCAGCCATAGTCTAGCTTCTTCATTTTGTTGTAAGTATTTATATCTCTAGACTAGTCAGTTTTTCTATCCTGTACTTGTAATTTCACATCATTAATGGATTGATTACTGACGGGTTGACGACAATTTCTCATTGTCCAACTAATGTCTACTGATTTTTACTTACCAGCTGATTACACATTTTGTGTAATCAGCACCAGCACTCCATTTGATATTTTTTTTAATACTAACCTGGCTCAGATTCTTACTTCATAATTTAATCGAGCAATATCTCTCCCAGTTTGAGGGGGAAGATCCTTAGGTTAGAGCTGATGTGAGGAAGTATTTTCATGGGTTTAGATCTGATAGGTTTATTTGTAAAAACCCTGAAATATTCTGTAACTTTCCTCATCAGCTGAGTGCTCGCTGGTTAGGCTTTGATCGCACCAAAAAGGGGGAAATTGTTGGGAAATTTGGCTAAGTTTCCTTTCCCTCAGTAGCTTACTTGTTAGATTATAGAACTAGAAGCACTCATAGAAATGTTGTGATTCTGTTGTCTAGATCATAGTTTTGGTGCATCAAATCCTAAGTCCAACCAGCGTCAGTTTGTCTCTAGAATAGCTCTAGTCTCAAATGTAAAGTCCTGTTTAGGTCTTTTGAGTTGTAAGTCGTAGCTGATCAAGACTCATGCTGGCTACTGTTCACCAGCATGAGATGTGCTTACCAGTTGAGAGAAGTCTCACCAGCAGACGACTGACAGACCCATGCTGACACTGTTCATCAGCGTGGAGTCAAGAGCTAATGACTGGCTACTGTTCACCAGTTGGAAGGATTTCACCAGCAGGAGGCTGACAAATCCTACCAGCAGAATACGTGTTCTGGCTGACACTATTCACCAGCGGTGAAGCCACCAGTCATGGGAGATTCCAAGAAAGGGTTAACATCAGACAAATTGGTAGACTAAGATTGTGCCAGCGTAAGTCACCAGCAGAGACTGCCAGCACAAGATCACCAGTACGATCTACCAGTCAGATGTTACCAGCAAAATTCAAGATTCGCTCTCCCAGAGTCTTAGAGACAAAAAGAAGATTCGTCTGAGGAATATACTGACAAAGTAAGACTTTAGGGAAGGATATCCTTAAAGTCTATCAGTTCAAGACACCAGTTGCGATTCCTCGTACTGACGAAATAATGCCGTTCTGACACAAAGAGGTCTGTGTCAGAAAAAGCAGACACAGGTATGGGTTTTTCCTGAAATTCCTACCTGCCGCCGTCTACCAGTACATCCGAGGACAGAGACCCATTCCGGATGTGTCCAAACGGCTAGAAATTTGAATGGGATCCTGCGTCTATAAATAGGTCGGAGCTACCAACATTTAAGAGGCTTCCCAGTTCCCACGCTTACTGGCTTCGACGCTTACACGCTGGCATCCTGAACATTCAATACTCTCCAACTACCGAAAGAACGAACATTCATTGCTAGCAAGCAAGCATCTTTCGAGGCTTTCTTTAAAGCTTTTCCGTGTGTTGATATCTTTCAAACACGAGACTTCAAGCTTCCTGCTTGTAAGTTTAGACCTCACCTGGTGTTCTTTCTCTTTCTGAGGAAGAACATAGCAGCTCCAGAGCCAGCCAGCTCTTGAGTTATTACGGGCAGTTTGCCGTAGAGGATTTACGTTCTTGGGAGAACTCAACACCCAACCAGTCAGAGGAGGAGGTTGAAGTGACGTGCTCGCACTCCATCCATCTGACGAGAGTTCAAGAAGGACAAGGACCGGGAGCGGTTAATCCAGTGGACTGGTAGACGGGGCATCTACCAGCTGGAGATAGATCGTAGGAACTTTGTACCGGATTACTCTTATAGTGAATTTCCAGTGAGTCGACTGGAGAGTGGACGTAGATCAGTTGATCGAACCACTATAAACATCCTTTGCCTTTATCTGCTTTCAGTATTTAAATTTGTATTTGAAACCCAGCACTCAAGTGCTGGTGTATATCTGAAAACTGATAACTGTGCAAACTAGGCTTAATATATTCTAAGTGTTGAGCTATCAGCTGACCAGCCAGCCAGCCAGTCAGCTGACCAACCAGCAGGACAGAGTGCAAGTTAGACTTATAAGTTCAATATTTCCGCTGCGTAACGTTATACACTCTGATAAACCGGGACCAACAAACATTTTCTCCACTAATGGAATCTATGCCACTCACGGATCAAAAGGACTTCAATGCTTGTAATGTAAGGCTAAGGCTAAGGCTAAGGATGGGTAAATATGGTTAAAGTGACTATCATCCAGGAGCATAATTCAACACTCTAAATCTGGAACTTATTCTAAAGTGCAGCATTAACAAAGAAGAAAGACACACACTCTAAAAAAAAATAAAAATAAAACAAACTATACTTTTTTTTCCTTCTTTTTTTTTCATAATTTTTTTTAACTTTTTTCTTTTTTTTTTTCTTATAACTTTCCATCATTTTTTTTCTTTTTTTTAATTACTTTGTATTCTCTCTCTCTTTCTTTATTTTATTATTTCTTTAATACAAGATACAAAACTTTGGTTCTTCAACATTTTCAGCCATACAACTCATGCCACTCTAATGCTTCAACACTGATTGTTCTAACAAAACACAAAACACTACGACTACAACGTCTGTGTGTACCCCCCAAGCTTGGAACAAATATTATCCTTAATGTTTAGAAGAGTTAAAGATACTCCTGGATAAGGGTGAGTGTATGGATAATTGACTAAGCATGTAGGGGAGATGAAAGAAACGACATAAGGCACAAAGAAAGGTGCTAAGGAAACTTGTGATTGAAATGAAACGGTAGAAAGCTTAAATATATGAAAGATGGCCTTAATCATTTCTACAAGTGGCACAAACCCTAATTTCGCCTCAAATCTTATATTGGCCAAGTAAGAGGTAACTATTTCACACATCTCACAAGTTAAAATATCTCAAATCCTGCGAAATCATTGAACTAGCATGATGTAGTTTTCAAAAAGAATTTAAATTTTTTTTTCACGAACTTGGAATTCAAATTAGTCATGATTTACCTAGTTAAAACTAGAGATCTGATGAAAACAAAACATGCTAAACCAAAAACTATTCATGAAGCCAAAAGATGAGAAAGAAATGAATGGACACATCATCAGGCATAGAAATGAGCATTGGCTAAAATATCGTAAATCAATTAGGCAACCACAACCTAAAACAAAAGAATAAAAACACACACATCTACACCCAACAAGCAGACAACAAACATAACCAACACAAACTAACAAAAAAAAAAAATATAAACTATTTTTTTAGTGAAACGAGTTTCGAATTAACCGAAGGGTCACGGGCCAGCAGAGGTGATTGCATTTCCTTTCTCTTTAGCTTTGATGGTGCCTAGCTGCTGCAGGATGAATTTGTTTTGATCTTTGATATTCAACATCAAATCCCTCTTTCACAGTCCAGCTAATGCTACTCCCATGCTAGAGCATCACAAATTAACTAACAAAAATAAAACTAACTAAATAACAGAAATAAAATGAAAGTAGTAAAATCTCAGGGTTATCTCAATTACCAAAGAGTCTGAAACTCTTAGATAGCCCATAGTACCTCTCTTCTTAGGCATCATTCAATGAGGCCAGAGCCTTCTCTTTGTCGGATCCTCCTCCAAAACTTCTCTCGTTTCCTCTTCTTGTAGTCAACACAAACATACCCTTCAGTCATAATCCACTTGGGAACTGATTCATTGCATGCAGCCATATGTGTCACTTCTCTTTCCTTTGTAGCACATTGGACAAGGTAGACCAAACATCTATAAAAAATTGAGTTCTTGATTCTGGGTTTGAAACATTTGATCCTCTCTTCCTCCACAGCTTCATCCACATTATTGACTTGCTGCTGTTCCACAAAGCCATTGCAACCTTCTCTTAGCAAAATCTCTTCCAAGGAATTCAAAGAGCTAAACTCTTCACTCATGTACAAAATATCAGGTGGTTTTGGATTTTTCAAGGGTAATTTGTCATCATCCTCCAAATCATCATACTCCAAATGAGGTTGAAAAGAGCCCAATACCATTTCTGGTTGTTGAGTGGAAAAAGTCTGAAATTCTCCATATGACAAGTCAAGAGATTCAGGTTTTTGAAATTCTTCATCGGCATTCAACCCCTCAAACTCATTGTAATCATTGCCAATTTGTTCTGACTCCATGAACCATTCTTCATGCATTCCTTCAACAAAAATATCCAACACATCAGTTGCAAAGTACTCATTCAGTTCATCATTTTTCTTTCTAACCCCTATGTGGAAAAGGTGGTGGTGAGGTTGCAAACTTCCTCCCAGCAGGCATATGCTGCTTTGTGCTACAGCATGAGCTGCAGTCTGTTTCTGTAATTCTTATTCAGCTTTTTGACCCTGTGCAGGGGAAAATTCCTCAGGTTCCCTGTCACTCCTCAATGTTAATGCCTTGACATGTTCTTTTCCTGGTCTCTGATTGAAAATGTCACTCAATGGTAAGCCTTGAGGTCTATTTCTCGGTTGCTAATTTCCCAACTTGCACTTCCAAGCTTCTAAGTGAAGTAGCTTGGCTTTGAATAAGGGCATCTTGACTCTAACTCATTGCTGCATTTTTTTAACAAATTTCTCGAGCATATCCTCCAATGAATTCAGCTGCTTCTCAGGTGGTGCTTCAGTTCTTTGCTGATTTTGCTGTTGGAAACCAGAACTCCCAGACTTACGCTGCTCAGATGCTGAAGCATTGTGATTTTCTGACTCATACCATAAAAGATTGGTATAGTTCCTCCACCCTGGGTTGCATGAGTTAGAATATGGATTATTACCATGTTTCTGTTGATAGTTATGATTTTCTTCACAGTATGCAGATGTTGGATGAGCTGGACACTCTTCAAACTTGTGTGCTTCTCCACTATAAAAGAATGATACCACCTCCAACAAAACAATGGTTGGAGATGAATTTTATGCTCAAAACTCTCAATTTCTGAACCCATTGTTGTTAATGGTGCTGTAACAACAGACCCCATTGTTGGCATTTGTGCAGTATGAGCATCAACTTCTAGAATTCCTAGAACTTTTTGAGTTAATGCTGGAGCAGCTCTTGGATCTTCCCGTTGATAATTGTTGGATGATATCAGGTCCAGTAATTCACATGCTTCTACATAAGATTTGGACAATAAGGCTCCACTTGCTGATGCATCCAACATCATCCTTGAGTTTAAATTTAGCCCAAAGTAGAAAGTTTCAATTTGAATGTAATTAGGAATCCCATGGTAAGGGCACCTTCTTAGCAACTCTTTAAACCTTTCCCAAGCTTCACTCACATATTCATCCTCTTGCCCAAAAGTCATAATCTCATTTCGAAACTTGGTGATCTTTGCTGCTGGAAAATACTTCATCAAAAACTTCTCGGTTAATTCATTCCAAGTGGAGGTAGAATCAGGTGGAAATGAGTTCAACCATGATCGAACGCTATCCCTCAATGAGAAAGGAAATAGCCTCAGCCTTAGTGCCTCTGGACTCACACCTTGCAGCTTGAAAGAGTCACAAACCTCCAAGAAAGATCGCAAATGAAGATTAGGATCATCGGTGGGTTGGCCACTAAATCGGCCTATGAACTCCAGCACTTGGAACATTACGGGCTACAACTCAAAATGGTTAGCTTCAATTTCAGGCCACACAATGCTTGGTTTCAGATCCTGGAACAACGGGTTTGCATTATTCGAATGCACTTGTTTTTATCATTAGCTATACCCATAAATCATCGACCCACCGCCATTTCACCGGACTTTTGTCGGAAAACTTCAACTTGAAGTAAGCCTTTTCCTCCTGTTTGAATCTCAATTTTGGCAGGTTGATTTTGTATTTTGAGCTTCAAAATATGTTCCCTATCATGTATATATATTGTTTTGTAGTCGGGGTGGCTTGGTTTGGCTGGAAATGGCTGATAAAACTCGTAGATCGTGTCTGCACAATGTGGCGTCGATCGACACAGATCATGTTGATTGACATAGCTCAAGTTGATCGACGTGAACCAAGTTGGTCGATATTTCAGTCAATATCTGGCATGTTGATCGACATGCCTGACTGGTTCCATTCGTGTTCAATTTTTGATCCATTTTCGATATGATACCTCATATATTTGATGTTTAAGCTCAAGTATTGATACCAAGACATGTTATACATGTGTTCATCCTCTTGAAATGATTTTTGAACATCGTTAATTACTTGAGTCAATATGATCAATTTGAATATCAAGTTGACCGTTTAATAAGTAAACAGATTCCAAACTTGATGATTCTTTAATCATGGGTTAGTTAGCACATATGAAAATGATTAGATAAGTCACATGAACATTTCAATGTACCAATTTTTCATGTTGGGTTGTTGGTTCATGTCAGTCAATCAACTGGATGTATTGGTCAGTTATAGGACCTGATTACGTGTAACATCAACTATGACGCTGATTGTTTAACTAGAGTATATTCACTGTTGTTATGCTGCAGCAGGGTAACTAAAGAACAATGCGCAAGTATACACATTGACAAGTAATATAGTCTCGAAGACCAGATATCGAACCCTAGAAAGTGCTTAATCAAGCCGTGCACACAATATTGCTTGTAAAATAGGTTTGTGTGATGATTTTCTAAACTAAAATTGCAGAAATACGTAAATAATAAAACCAATTAAAGCTCAAATGATTAATAACTGTTCTTCCTAAATTATAATCATAAATAGTTCAGAAATTTGAGTTAATCAAAGCAATAAAATACACTTGGGTTGCTAACTTTTGTTTATCTAATTTCCTATATGTTGCAACATAGTTCAGACACCAATTCTGGGTCTTGTAACCTCGCTCTCTACTGCCTAGCATGTTTTCACACTACTAGATCTGCATTTTCTTATTAATCTTCATGTCTATGACATATTTAACCTTCAAATGCAATATTCAAAACAGGGGTTCTTACAAGTCTCAAGTTCTTTGTATGTCTACACAAGAAATCAAGATCGATTATGACTTCCTAAGCCTAGATCTCCTTTTGGTATCCCTAGGTGAAATATTCCTTGCCACCGTCGTGTTTAAGGAATCAAACAGACCAAAATCATAATCAAATACCAGATTTGAAATAAGAACTACTCTAACATATATTCAAGAAAATAAACAAGTTAACAACCCAAGCATTAAGAGTTTAGCTCATGTTTAAACTAAAAATAAAATAAATAATAATAACTAAAATAAATATCCTTCATTCTATCAACTAAAAACATAAACTAGAGATGTAGAAAAACCAGCAGCAATGTGTCCAGCTGCTTCTTCTTCCTTCATCTCTGCGCTGTAGCTTCCAGATTTCCTCTCTCTAAAAATATGGCTTGTTGAGGAAGAATAATTGTTGAATTTTTTTCTCTCTTAGCTCTCAAAATATCTTCACTCTTTTTACATCCAATGAATCTCCTGATGGATTTTGTATACTGAAAGCATTTATTATAATGAGTATACGGCGATTTATTTCTCCTATCTATTAACAATCTTACATGTATGAACAATGGTATCCTCTCGTCTCACCGATAGGGACGATCATACGGCGTATTGTAGATCGCGGAAGACTGTATGATCACTTGACCTAGTGAGACATAAACTTGATCACAGCCGAGACAGAGTATGAGGATACGTCTGTCCGGATGGTTGCGGCATTGTCGGAATAAGTAGTCTGTCTTGGTTACTTGACATGCTGGTACGCAGACGTGGCGTATTGATGGACCGCAGTGAGATATATTCGTCTGTCTGACATCAGCGAATACAAGATCTCGTTATATTGATTGAGTCCAAACCCTAACGAAGGTTTAGGGGTTTGCACGGGTTGACTGTTGCTTTGACTTGCCATGGTGGAGAGCCTAAGTAACGTGCTCGTATATCCGCATCTTGGGTAACAATAGTTCGTGTAGTACCACCTGAGACTGAGTTTAGGTAACCATATCCGAGTAATAGAATGGGGACATTCCCTGAGGAGCTCAATAACATTCATCGTGCCAAAGTCCTGCAGGCTGATTAAGTTCAGGCATGAGTGATAAGGATTGAGTGGTACTACTCAGGACTAATAAGATATTAATTAATTGTAGTTAGAGCTTCTCGGAGGCTCCGATTAATTAATGGATGTCCGGTAACCTTAAATATGGGGATTCTCAATTAATGCAACCCGTTCTCATAATGTGGTAATAAAGGGGTAGGTCAGTATTAATTCTGTGGTGAAAAAGAGTTAATATTAATTAATTAATTGTGTCCTGGGTTGTGGACATGTGAATTAATTAATTTATAGGCTCACTTTATTATTTGCATTAGGTCCCAGGTCTGGCCCAAGGAAAGTGTGCTGAATTGAGCCCAGTAGCCCATTAAGGATAAAACCCTGGGTCTATAAATAGACCACTCTCTCTGGAAACCCTAGCCACTTGTGTGATTATTCAAATCAGTCAAAATCCTAGGGCAGAGAGAGAGGGGGCACCGACTTCATTGTCAGAAAGAGGAGAATTTCGATTCTGGTCCTGCTCAAGCCACAGATCTACGGAGTCCTCACCAGTAGTAGATCTGATCAGCACCGGGATACAGATCTGAAGATCTAATCTGGAGAACAATAGATTTCTTTCTTCCCTTTTGTTTTCAATTTTTATTCTAAGAAATTAGAGATCTAATGTCTTATTCCGCAGATAAAATCGGATTCCGTGGTTGAATTCAAGTTGGAAATTCAAACGCAAAAGATCGGTTCAGACTTGACAGAATTACGGTAATTCTCAATCCACAATATTCTATTAAATTCATAGGAGCATGCTAGGTTTTATCTTGTATTTAATTATGCATAAAAACCATAAATCGATCCGGTTCAAATTGGTTTTGGTGCTTCGGTTCACGGGAAAACCCTACAATTGGTATCAGAGCCAGGTTCTTGATTTATGGCTCTTTTGTGTATAATTAAATTCAATATGCATGTATGTATGAATTTATTGTTTCGGATGGTTTTTGTTCCTCGTGGCAACCCGTGTGATTCAGCCCGCGGTGGTTTATCCGTGTAGGGCTGAATTGTTTTTGTAAAATCACGAGAAAATTCGTGATTAGTGTAGATTTGAAAAATTGTAATAGAATAGATTTTCTATAATTTTTTCAAATTATGTAATTGAACCGGTTGAGGTTGAAGAACAAAGACGAAGCCGACGGAGGGCCGGCGAAGACACGATGGACGGCGGCACGCGGCCGGGGCGTGCAACGTGCGCACGACGCGTGCGGGCAGCATCCACGGCGTGTGGCCTGCGCGCGCGCGAGGCTGGATGGGGGCGCGCGGTGCGCGCACGCGCACGAGCCCATTGGGCGAGCGCGCACGGCGGTCGGCTGGCGGTGGCGGTGGTTGTCGTCGGCTGATGCTGTCCCGTCGCGGTGGCTCGTGTTTTGGTGGTTTGTGCAATCCTGTGTAAATCCTAGGGTTTGCATTAGGGTTAGGGCAAATCATCAGATCACAAAGGCCTAAATCCCAAAAGATTTGGTGAATCAAGATTTGGAGGCCCTTGAAGATTTGGGAAGATTTGAAAAGATTTGGAATTATCCAAATTAAATTTAAATTCAAATTGTAATAGATAGAATTTATTTTTCAATTTTTTGGGGCCACGAGGAATTGTTTTTTGTCTTAATTGTCCTCGTATGATATGTGATTTATTTATGTGCGCAATTAAGCATGTGTAGATAATAGGAAAAGCATGATTTATCGCTTTTATTATTTACAGTTTTCCAAGCGTGCTTATGTGATTAATTTCTTGTTGGATTATATTTTGGGAATTTTTGGACTTGTATTATTACATGCAAAAATTTGGGAAATATAATGACAAAGAAATTATGTGTGCGCATAAAGAAACCTTTTAAAAGAAAAATACGAAGCAGATAAAATCAACAGACCTCCATAAAGCGGTCCTAGGCTGTAAGTGTATCTCTCGTTCTAGTAAACGTCTACGAGTGTAGCTTGCTAGTTCCTAGAGGTGCATGGGTACGGTTGTTGGGATTTCTAGACAAATAATTTAAATTATGTGAATAGTGGGAGAGTTTTGCGTAAACGTCTACGAGTGTAGCTTGCGTAGATCTCTTTCACAATTATTCTAGGATTGATTTAAATTATAGATAACAAAAGCTTTAAGGGTTGTGCGGTATGGTTACGCGCCATGCTAATCTGTCTCTTTTGGCCGGAGTTAAATTTGTGGTTAATTGCTTAGAAGCATCTTAGAATATAATGCAAGAATTGCATCCCTGTTCTTGAGAGATGGCTTGGTCTAAGGTTTTCACTAATTATTAATTTCTAGTGTCAAAAGCTTCCTGACATGGTAGTGAAATTAAATGGATTGGGGCTTAAAAACCCGCAGTTCTGGTTGAGGGTGACATCGTAAACGTCTACGAGTGTAGCTTGCGGTGGGAACTCTTGGGCAATTAGTGGAAAACATTTCTATTTGATTTATTAAAAGGTTTTCAATGCATTTGTTTTCGAAGTTCTACGTGTATGTTCTTATTTAAGATCTTTATTGTTTCAGATATGTCTATGTCTAATGTCGATCATATACTTGCTCTCAATCCTCTAACTGGTCCAAACTTCCATGAATAGAGATATTGCATTGAGTATATCCTCCTGACTAAGCAACACATGTTCGTTCTTACTATGATGCCACTTGCCCCACGTTACCAAAAAGTCTCTAGACGTTAGAAGGAGTACTATGACAGATGGGTGGCATCTGAGGATTTTACTTACAAGTTAATCTCAGATAACTTGTCTAGAGAACTCAAGCTCAAATACATGGGCTATTGTAGCTCTGTAGCGACCTGGATGGACTTAGTGGCCACATTTGATGAAGTGGAACAAACTATCAACTGTAATCTCATAAAAGACCTAGTCTGTAAAAGAATGGTTGATGGCAGTTCAATGACACTGCATGTGATGATGATAGATAACACCATGAGACGATTCACACATAGAGGTGGATGTATATCTGATCGGGCTAAGATCAATATAATCCTGAACTCTTTACCGCTTTCATTCTATGACTTTAAGATGGATGTGACTAAGAAAAGTGAGTACTCCTTCCAAGAGTTGCTCACTGATCTCATAGCAGGACAGTCTTTCGTACCTTCGTGGGATTCTGACTTATCAGATCTTGAGCACAACTTAGGCACATTGAAAGATGTGGTTCATACTGTGTGCAAGAACATGATTGATCGCAGATCACGTGAGAGGAGGTCAAATGAAATGAAGAGGGTTGGTGTCACTTCAAGTAAGAACGTATGCGGAAGCAAGGGACAAGGTACGTCATTTGCATTTGTAACGAAAACATGTTTAGCATCTGTTTCTACTCATTCGTGGGTAGTGGATACTGGAGCTACTGATCATGTTTGTTACATTTTGCAGGGGTTTACACCGAGGAGGGTGCTGAAGAATGACGAGGTTACCATCTCGATGGGGAACGCAGCATAAGTGAGTGCAGCTGCCATTGGAGATTTCACCTTGTACTTTGATGATTCTGTTTTAACTTTGAGAGATGTTTTGTACGTGCCGGATTTTCGGCAAAACCTTATTTCATTTTCCAAACTTTATGTTGATGGATATTCAGTTATTTTTGATAGTGGTGTTTCTATCATTGGTAATAACGGTGTTATCTGTCGTGGGATGCTGAATAATTCTCTCTATGTTATTAACTGTAATCATAAAGCTTCTGCAAGTATTGCATGTAATTCATCCGTAATTGATAATCCTAGAAAGAGAAAACTTACTTCTTCTGATGAGGATCTTACATATCTCTGGCACTTGAGACTGGGTCACATCAGCTTGAAGTAGATTCAAAGACTTGCAAATGACGGTACATTGGACTTAGTCCGGGCTGTACCTTATCAAGTCTGCGAATCCTGGATCGAGGGCAAGATGCCAACTAGGCCTTTCAAGGCTAGTCAGTCTCGAGCAGAGGGTATTGACTATGACAAAACTTTTCACTCGTAGCCATGCTCAAATCTATCCGGATACTCCTTGCCATAGCTGCGCATATGGACCTCGAGATCTGGCAGATGGATGTCAAAACCGCTTTTCTAAACAGTTACCTCGAAGAAGGTAGAGACATCTACATGCAGCAACCCGAGGGTTACATAAGCAAGGGCGAAGAACATCTTGTCTAGAAGCTTAGAAAGTCCTTATATGGACTTAAGCAAGCTTCAAGGTCGTGGAACTTATGTTTCAACGATGTGATTAAATCCTATGGATTTGCACAGTTGGAAAACGAAAGTTGTGTTTACCGACTTTGTGTCAGTGGCAGTGTGGTCTTCCTTGCACTATACATTGATGACATACTCCTATTTGGAAACAACGAGGAAGTGATTTCGAAAATCAAGGCTTGGTTATCCGAATAGTTCCAAATGAAGGATCTGGGAGAAGCTGTCTACATTCTTGGGATTAAGGTCTTACGAGATCGTAAGAGAAGAATGTCGAGCTTATCCCAGGCATCGTATGTGGATACTGTGATAGCCCGGTTCAACATGCAACTCGCCAAGAAAGGCTTGCTACCTTTCAGACATGGCGTTCATCTTTCTAGTGGGCAGTGTCCTCAGACACAGCGGGAGAAAGATGAGATGAGTCTTGTACCATATGCTTCGGCTGTGGGTAGCCTCATGTATGCGATGCTGTGTACCAGACCAGATATCTGTTATGCCGTTGGCATGGTAGCAAGATATCAGTCTAACCTTGGACAGGCACACTGGACTGCTGTAAAGCACATCCTCAAGTATTTGAAAAAAACTAGGAATTTCTGCCTAGTTTATCAATGTGAGGATTTGTGCCCTGTGGGTTATACGGACTCGGATTTCCAAGGGGACCAGGATGAGAAGAAATCGACCTCAGGATATGTGTTTACCCTGGGAGGTGGAGCTATATCTTGGAGGAGCTCAAAGCAGAAATGCATTGCTGACTCCACCATGGAGGCGGAATATGTCGCCGCCTCTGACGCCTCGAAAGAGGGGGTATGGCTCCGGAACTACCTTTTAGAGTTGGGCGTGATCCCGAGTTTGCCAAGGAGCATCACAATTTATTGTGATAACTCTGGTGCAGTGGCAAACTCAAAGGAACCGCGGTCTCACAGGGCAAGCAAACACATAGAGAGAAAGTACCATATCATACGAGAAATCATATCGAGGGGCGATGTGCTGATTAAGAATATTGACACTGCTGACAATCTTGCTGATCCATTTACAAAGAGCTTGCCGTAGAAAGTTTACAAAATACATATTCGTGAGTTGGGTCTGAGGTGGATGCCGACCACTGACAGTGGTTAAAGAGACAGCAGACTAGATAGACGAACTGTATACTCTGCAATAGCTTAGTTATGCTTTGAGTATAAGTGGGAGATTGATGGGTTTTGTATACTAAAAGCATTTATTATAATGAGTATACAACAGTTTATTTCTCCTATCTGTTAACAATCTTACATGTATGAACAATGGTATCCTCTTGTCTCACCGATAGGGACGATCATACGGCGTGTTGTAGATTGCGGAAGACAGAATGATCACTTGACCTAGTGAGACATAAACTTGATCACAACCGAGACAACATATGAGGATACGTCTGTCCGGATGGTTGCGGCATTGTCGGAATAAGTAGTCTGTCTTGGTTACTTGACATGCTGGTACGCAGAGGTGGCGTATTGATGGACCGCAGCGAGATATATTCGTTTGTCTGACATCAGTGAATACAAGATCTCATTATATTGATTGAGTCCAAACCCTAACAAAGGTTCAGGGGTTTGCACGGGTTGACTGTTGCTTTGACTTGTCATGGTGGAGAGCCTAAGTAACGTGCTCGTATATCCGCATCTTGGGAAATAGCAATTCGTGTAGTACCGCCTGAGACTGGGTTCAGGTAACCATATCCGAGTAATAGGATATGGACATTCCCTGAGGAGCTCAATAACGTTCATCGTGCCAAAGTCCTACAGACTGATTAAGTTCAGGAACGAGTGATAAGGATTGAGTGGTACTACTCAGGAATAATAAGATATTAATTAATTATAGTTAGAGCTTGTCAGAGGCTCCGATTGATTAATGGATGTCCGGTAACCTTAAATATGGGGATTCTCAATTAATGCAGTCCGTTCTCATAACGTGGTAATTAAGGGGTATGTCAGTATTAATTCTGTGGTGAAAAAGAATTAATATTAAATAATTAATTGTGTCCTGGGTTGTGGACATGAGAATTAATTAATTTATAGGCTCACTTTATTATTTGCATTAGGTCCCAGGTCTGGCCCAAGGAAAGTATGCTGAATTGAGCCCAGTAGCCCATTAGGGATAAAACCCTGGTTCTATAAATAGACCACTCTCTCTGGAAACCCTATCCACTTGTGTGATTATTCAAATTAGTAAAAATCCTAGGGCAGAGAGAGGGGGGGCGCCGACTTCATTGTCAGAAGGATGAGAATTTTGATTCTGGTCTTGCTCAAGCCACAGATCTACGGAGTCCTCACCAGTAGTAGATCTGATCAGCACCGGGATACAGATTTGAAGATCTAATCTAGAGAACAACAGATTTCTTTCTTGCCTTTTGTTTTTGATTTTTATTCTAAGAAATTAGAGATATAATTTCTTATTCTGCAGATAAAATCGGATTGCATGGTTTAATTCAAGTTGGAAATTCAAAGGCAAAAGATCGGTTCAGACTCGACGAAATTACGGTAATTCTCAATCCACAATATTCTATTAAATTCATTGGAGCATGCTAGGTTTCATCTTGTATTTAATCATGCATAAAAACTATAAATCGATCCGATTCAAATTGGTTTTGGTGATTCGGTTCAAGGCAAAACCCTACATCTCCATTCTACACATGACTCTCCATCCTGCCCTTTGACTCTAATGGCTCACAACAATTGACACCTGTCCCACTTTTTAGACAGAATCTGAAAAGTAAGTTGATTCTGTCTGCAGGTGGTCCCCCTGGTGCAGTCTCTCTGCTCCCAGTAATGCTACTCCTATGCTGCAGCATAACTTTTAGCGGGCTACTCTTCACTTCTTTGGCATGAAACCTGGTTAATATCACTCATTTTCCTTGCAAAACAACTAAAAACAATAAAACACAACTATACAAGACACACAATGTAGACAATGATATATACAACACAAAAATAACCTAAAACGAGTTAGAAATACTAAAAAGAACATAAAATATACCTATAAAACACTAAAATAATAACTCCTAAAGGGAATTATCATTCACCTAATTGGTTGTTTCTTTTGTATTGATGATTGAATGAGATACGAGTTGATCGAATCAAAGCTTCTATATGCACGTGCGAAACATCTGTAAGATTTAAAGGTGGGGACTATTTTCTGTAAAAATCAATTGTCTTTCGAGATGTGAGCTCAATTTTCTAAATACTTTGTTTTAAATTGAATGTCTATGCCAAAATATTTTGTGTTATCATATTTGTTCCTCTGGTTAACTGTGATAATTTTTTTTAGCAGCGATCAATTAAATTTTACACCTGAAGGTGGTCGATCCCACAGGGACTGTGCAACGAGATATTAGAGTACTAGCTATAATATTCAAATCATAGAAGTTTGAGGGAATCAAAAAAGGGACTTGGTTTTGGAATTGAAAGATAACAATTGCATAAAATTAAAGGGTTTTAAAAGACAATAATTAAAGATACAGATCCTAGGGAAGATACTTTAAATTTCAGCATACAAATTCATCAACTCAGCGAAGGGGATAAATCAGATTTTGATTGATTAAATTCCTTGGTCAGGCAATAAAATCCTAGATTACTAAATTGTGAGTATCTCCTATCGGTCTCAAGAACAAAAACTTAGTCAATCTCAATGATTATTATCTAATTAATTCCTACACATGATTCTTCCTTTTGAGACAGAAAACAAGTATATTTAATTTCCTCTTCCTATTACCAATTTTCACCTCTCGGTCTTTCAATTGATAACTATAAACCTAGATCCAAATTCATCTCTCGATCCTTCTTTAAATCTAGATTCCATTAATTAATCACAGGAAATTAAACCATGCTATAGAGTTGATTTCAGTCAAACATGCATTAGTAAAGAATATCACAAGCCCTAGAACCTACTAGGGTTTCTAGCCACAAATCATAACTCGAATAAAAGCAAACATATTATTAAAATACCTTAAATTACCTTACAAGGGAAAAAAGAACCTTGCAAGTCTCTAAAAACTCCAATGCTCAATGAAAATAATGTAAAATCAGAGAGTAATTTCGTGCCTATTGAGTTCAGTATTTATAGAGGATCCAAAATATCTAAACTGGGTACTGAGCTAAAATAACAAAAATTGCCAAAACAGGCCGAAATTCCTTCTCGGGCTTCTGTGTCGATCGACATGCACCATGTCGATCGACACACATGTAAGTGTATCGACTTCCCCTTGTCTCACCTCCGTGTCGACCGACATGCCTGTAAACATGTCAAGCCCTTCTTCTGCTTTGATCGAGCCATGTCGATCGACACACAGATAAGTGTGGTGACTTACCCTTGTCCCGCCTCCGTGTCGATCGACACGCGCTGTGTCGACCGACATGCTTGTAAACATGTCAAGCCCTTCTTCTGCTTTGCCTTCGATCGACATCCGGTCTCTGTGTCGATTGACATGCACCACGTCGATCAACACAGAGGTAATGCTTCAGATTTTTGGCACGTCTTCCAACTTGGTCGACTTCTCGTGTGTCAATCGAAGTAGCAACTCTGTGTAACTCGGCTCTTTTTATCATTCAACCTCTTTTTAGCCCTAAATACCTGCAAAACTCACAAAATGTAGGATATGAATTCACAAAATGATTGAATGATGAGTTTTGCAGGTATTTAGGGCTAAAAATGTAGGAAACTAAATACCTCTTTTCTAGAACATACTCATGCACAGAAATAACTCACCATGGAAAATAGGTATGTAGGATATGAATTCACAAAATGATTTATCCCATAAAATAATAATACTTCTTAGCTTAATTGGGGGCAATAAAGGCATAATCAAGGGTAGGATTTTGTATTTGGTGGCTCTGCTTTTTGGGAGGAAGAAATTCGTCCCAGCATGGAGGGGATAAGGCGACCGAGGGCGAGACAAAAGCACGGCGGCGAACGGAAGAGAAGGACCAGATGGATCTAAGATTAAGAGGCCGGTAAGGGGACACAAGGGAAGGGAGGACATTTAATTATTTCTATTCCTACATTGTTTCATGTCATGATGGTCAACTGTACGGACCTCAGCATTATGAGTACCCACCTCCTTATTTTTAGCCAATGCCAACTGCCAATGGGAAAGGTGAAATAGCCACCTGACCAAGTGCCTTTACCAAAATCTAATGGTGTTGCGATGACACACCCAAATTCATCGTTCAACACTAATGATTCCTATGGTAGAGGTGGGAATTTCAACATCTGGTCATCAAGATCCAAGATTTGCCTTTGATGGTTTACATGGATATAATTTTTGCAGCTGAAACTAATTACTTCCAGCTGATAATGATGCTCAGCTTAATTGCCAACAAATCCCATTCCAAGAACTTCTCAAGAATGCACATAGTGTTGAAATATAAACTTGATTTCGGCCTTATTAAAAATTAATTAAATAATTTATAATGCTTAGGCCCAAAGAGTAGATCCACTTAATAGTCAATTCTAGAATTTACTTATAGATATTTATATAGAGCTCTCTAGAACTAGATATTTATATAGAGTTCTCTAGAAGATTATTGATAGCCATTAGATTAGAGTTGACATGGCAAAATCTTAACGGTTGTAAACTACTATAGATAGGTGTTGTAATTTCACATTTAAATCAATCAAAAAAATCAAAACATTCTCCAAATACAAAATAGCTCTCATTTCCTAAACTTCTCATATTCACTCCCTAATTCCTAAATACTTCTCCACCATTAACCCATCTAATTTCTAACAAAGTGATATCAAGAGCCACAAGATCCTCTCAAGAAATGGCAAACAATGGCGCCCCCTTCCAAATTCCATTGCTCACAAAGAACAACTATGACAATTGGAGTCTAAGGATGATGGCACTCCTTTGAGCGCACGATGTGTGGGAGATAGTTGAGAATGGACACGTCGAGCCAAATAATGAAGATGATCTATCTCAAACTTAAAAAGAGAGTTTGAGAGACTCAAGGAAGAGAGACAAGAAAGCTCTATGTCTAATCTATCAAGGATTAGATGAAGATACCTTTGAGAAGATCGCAGAAGCAAAGTCGGCCAAAAAAGCATGGGAGAAGCTTTGAACCTCTTACAAGGGAGTCGATCAAGTAAAGAAGGTATGTCTACAAACTCTACGAGGAGAATTTGAAGCTTTGCAAATGAAAGAAGAAGAACTAGTCTCCGATTAATTCTCTAGAGTTTTGGTAGTCACAAATAACTTGAAAAGAAATGGGGAGAAGTTAGATGACGTAAGAATCATGGAGAAGATTCTAAGATCTTTAGATTCAAAGTTTGAGCACATTGTCACCGTAATAGAAGAAACAAAAGATCCGGAGTCTATGTCGATAGAGCAACTTTTTGGGTCACTACAAGCTACAAGCTTATGAAGAAAAGAAAAAGAAGAAAGAAGATATTGTAGAGCAAGTACTCAAGATGCGAGTTAGCTCAACTGAAGAGGAAGGCAACTCGAGTTAACAAAGACGAGCCGATGGACATGGATGTGGACGAGGTTGGAGACCAAATGGTGAAAACAACAAAAGAGGAGAAAGCTCATCAAGAGGTCGTGGGAGAGGAAACACAAACTCAAGGTATGAGAAATCACACGCCAAATGTTACAATTGCAATAAATTTGGACATTACGCCTCCGAATGTAGAGCTCCCAAACGTAGAGTTGAGGAGAAAGCAAATTATGTTGAAGAAATGAGTGAAGACGACGAAACATTATTGTTGGCTTATAAAGGAGATGTGTAACAACCCGAAACTTTATAACATTTTTGTAACTCCTTTTATAAAATAAATTATTGATTACTATTATTTAAATTATTACATTTCATAAATGATATATTAAATACAAAATCTACACATGTTCTAAATTAGAGCCTAAGATAATGCTAGGAATTTATTTACAAAATTCTACACATGTCCTAAATTAGTGTCTAAGATGATGCCTAAGATAGTGCTATGTATTTATTTCCTCCATCAATTCAACCAAGCATTTTCACCCTATAAATAGCTATGCATTTCCATTCTCCTAACTCGCCAAGCATTTGTCGTTTTGAGCTCTAAAAGGCTGCACAAGGAACTAACTACGTTGTTCGATTTTCAAGCAAGTTCAAGAGTCAAGGTGGGGAATCTATGTGTGATACATCATTTTATCCATGTTATGCTTTAATGCAGGTACCTATTATTAGCCGACGGGCTAACCACGAGATAAGCCGACGGACTGCCTACATGTTCGATTATCTACGTTCACCTTGCTTTAATTGTATAACTTGGATAAATTAAATTCACCACTGAGTTGATAACACTCACCCCGAAGTTATTACTATATTTTTTTTCAGGTTAATATATCGGGCGATGGGCTAGAGGTAGATGATGGCTATGGAGATTTTCAATTAAACTATTTGTATATTTTCAGTTCATTTTATTTAAAAGAGTTATCTTTTGCAAATGTTCTACTATTATTTCTTGATTAAAGGGTGTTTTACTATTATTTATTTTACTACAAAATAGGGGTGTTAAAGTTTGGTATCAGAGCGGGTTTACGTTTTCGTAGACTCTGCTAAAATTATTTTAAAAAGTCATCATCTCGCCAGTCACATCGCACCAAGTAAAGGTAAATTTCGAGGACAAAATTATTTTAAGTGGTGGAGGATGTAACAACCCGAAACTTTTTAACATTTTTGTAACTCATTTTATAAAATAAATTATTAATTACTATTATTTAAATTATTACATTTCAATAAATGATATAATAAAATCTACACATGTTCTAAATTAGTGCCTAAGACAATGCTAGGTATTTATTTACAAAATTCTACACATGTCCTAAATTAGTGCCTAAGATAATGCTATGTATTTATTTCCTCCATCAATTCAACCAAGCATTTTCATCCTATAAATAGCTATGCATTTCCATTCCCCTAACAAACCAATCATTCATACTCTTCTTCTTCTTCTTCAAATAATTATCTATTCTATATGTTTCAAATAGTTTTCAAGTCATGTTCGAGTAAAGGTGGGGAATCTATGTGTGATACATCATTTTATCCATGTTATGCTTTAATGCAGGTACCTATTATTAGTCGACGGGCTAACCACGAGATAAGCCGATGGGCTGCCTACATGGTCTATTATCTACGTTTACCTTGCTTTAATTGTATAACTTGGATAAATTGAATTCACCACTGAGTTGATAACACTCACCCCGAAGTTATTACTATATTTTTTTCAGGTTAATATATCGGGCGATGGGCTAGAGGCAGATGATGGCTATGGAGATTTTCATTAAAACTATTTGTATATTTTCAGTTCATTTTATTTAAAAGAGTTATCTTTTGCAAATGTTCTACTATTATTTCTTGATTAAATGGTGTTTTACTATTATTTATTTTACTACGAAATAGGGGTGTTACAAGATGAAAAAGGTAGAAGCCAACAATGGTACCTCGACAGTGGTGCAAGCAACCACATGTGTGGACAAAGAAGCATGTTTACGGAGCTTGACGAATTCTTGAATGGAAAGGTAGCCTTCGGGGATGAATCAAAAGTGAAAGTAAAAGGCAAAAGTAACATTCGAATTCGTTTGAAGAACGAAGATCATCAATTTATTTCCAACGTTTACTATTTGCCAAGTATGAAGAGTAATATCTTGAGCTTAGGACAACTCTTAGAGAAATGTTATGATATACGATTGAAGGATAAAAACCTTTCTATAAGAGACTCTTCTAGCAACTTCATCACCAAGGTCCCAATGTCGAAAAATAGAATGTTTGTCCTAAACATTCAAAATAAAATTGCAAAATGTGTCAAAATGTGCTACAAAGAAGAGTCGTGGATTTGGCATCTTTGATTCGGGCATCTAAACTTTGGAGGATTGGAGTTGTTATCTAAGAAGAAGATGGTTCGAGGACTACCTCACATCAATCACCCGAATCAAGTGTGTGAAGGATGCATTTTTTAGCAAGCAATTCAATACCAGTTTCGCGAAGGAGTCAAGATCAAGAGCAAGAAGGCCGTTGGAACTCATACACACAGATGTTTGCGGACCTATCAAGCCAAGTTAACTTGGTTAGAGTAAATATTTCCTTCTCTTTATTGATGATTTTTCAAGCAAAACATGGGTTTACTTTTTGAAGGAGAAATCAGAAGTGTTTGAAAACTTCAAAAAGTTTAAAGCCTATGTGGAGAAGGAAAGTGGTCTTATGATCAAGGCCATGAGATCTGATCGTGGAGGAGAATTCACCTCAAAAGAGTTCCTAAAGTATTGTGAAGACAACAGGATTCAAAGACAATTGACAGTACCAAGTACACCCCAACAAAATAGAGTAGCAGAGAGAAAGAATAGAACGATTCTTGAGATGGCGAGAAGCATGCTTAAAAGCAAGAAACTTCCAAAGGAGTTGTGGGCTGAAGCAGTCTCATGCGCGGTATATCTATCAAACCGATCCCCAACAAAGAGTCTATGGGGAAAGACACCACAAGAAGCTTCGAGTGGTTGGAGGCCCGATGTTTCTCATCTAAGAGTGTTCGGAAGCATTGCTCATGCACATGTGCCGGATGAGATGCGAAGCAAACTCGATGATAAAAGCGCGAAGTACATCTTCATTAGATATGATGTCAACTCCAAAGTCTACAAGCTCTACAATCCTAATACAAGAAAGACGACAATAAGCCGAATGTTGTCTTTGGAGAAGAAGCAGAATGGGATTGGATAACGAATAATGAAGGATATAACTTCTTTCCACAAATTGAAGAAGACAAAGTGGAACAACAAGTAGAGGAGCCTACTAACTCACCGAAGACGAAAGCTCAAGTGAAAGAGTTCCACGCTTCAGAATTCTATAAGAGATTTACGAGGTAACTGAAAATCAAGATAATCTCACCCTATTTTGTCTATTTGCGGATTGTGAGCCTATAGACTTCCAAGAAGCTGTGAAAGAAAAGACTTGGAGAGATGCCATGGATGAAGAAATCAAGGCGATAAAGAAAAACGACACTTGTGAGTTAGCCACACTTCCAAAAGGTCACAAGGCTATAGGTGTCAAGTGGGTGTACAAAGCTAAGAAGAATTCAAATGGAGAAGTTGAGAGATACAAGTCAAGATTGGTAGCAAAGGGTCAAAGAGTTGGCATCGACTATGATGAGGTATTCGCTCTAGTTGCTCGATTAGAAATTGTTCGACTAATCATTTCTTTTGTAGCTCAAAACAAGTGGAGAATACATCAAATGGATGTCAAATCAACCTTCTTAAATGGAATATTAAACGAAGAATTCTATATTGAGCAACCACAAGGCTACGAAGTCAAGGGAGAAGAAGAAAAAGTCTTAAGGTTGAAGAAAGCTCTATATGGGTTGAAACACGCCCCGAGAGCTTGGAATGCTTGAATTGACAAGTACTTCCAAGAGAGGGGATTTATCAGGTGTCCTTATGAACATACGCTCTACATCAAGAATCAAAATGGAGAAATATTGATCGTATGCCTGTATGTAGACGATCTAATCTTCACAGGTAGCAATCCAAGAATGTTTGAGGAGTTCAAGAAGGAAATAACGAAGGAGTTCGAGATGAAAGATATTGGACTCATGTCCTACTACCTTGCCATTGAAGTGAAGCAAGATGATAAAGGAATACTTATTACTCAAGAAGGGTATGCCAAGGAGGTACTAAAGAAGTTCAAGATGGATGACTCGAACACAGCTGCTACACCGATGGAAAGTGGAATCAAGTTGTGAAAGAATGAAGAAGGAGAAATAGTGGATCCAAAACTCTTCAAAAGCCTAATTGGAAGCTTGAGGTACTTAACATGCACGAGACCTGACATCCTATATGCAGTAGGAGTTGTTAGTCGATACATGGAGAATCCGACAACAACTCATCTAAAAGAGAGATGTATTCGTGAAGCTGAGAAGCCTGATTGGAGTATCGGGAAATCAAGTTTAAGAGGGGGTGTTGAAATATAAACTTGATTTGGGCCTTATTAGAAATTAATTAAATAATTTATAAAGCTTAGGCCCAAATAGTAGATCCACTAAATAGTCAATTCTAGAAGTCACTTATAGATATTTATATAGAGCTCTCTAGAACTAGATATTTATATAGAGTTCTCTAGAAGATTATTGATAGCCATTAGATTAGAGTTGACATGACAAAATACTAATGGTTGTAAACTACTATAAATAGGTGTTGTAATCTCACATTTGAATCAATCAAAAAAATCAAAACATTCTCCAAATACAAAGTAGCCCTCATTTCCTAAACTTCTCCTATTCCCTCCCTAATTCCTAAATACTTCTCCACCATCAACCTATCTAATTTCCAACATAGAGCATATAGATATGGAAGATTATCCCACAATATGATCAAGAAATGAAGCTTTGATATATACATTTAATGATTTCAAAATGCAAATTTCTTTTCTTAGAAAAAAAATAATTTCGTGTTACTTTTTAGACGAAGCTTGAAAAGGGACAACCAGTGCACCGATCCACTTTCCTGCACTATTGGCAGAGCCCACATGCCCCATGTGGAGAGCTCTTGACTCCATAATTCACATCCACCACTAGAAAATTCCAAGAAAGTATTCAACGGAAAAAAGAAAAAAAACTGCCCAACTTCTCACATTAAATAAACAACCAGTCAAAATTTTTATTAGCCCAAAGGATCCCTTAAACGTGAATTTTATACAAAAACTTAAAACTATAAAAAATTTGACCGTTGTGTTTCCCCGCTATATAAAGAAGCTACTTTCAAACATACTGAATTTCATACTTACCATCTCTGCATAATTCAAACATATTCAATTTCTTACTTTCCATCTGCATAATCTTGAGAATTAGAAGGAAGTTTGCATGGGGTAGGAGGGGTGGAGAGTGGGATCACGTAATTATGAAGAGGCTGAAATTATTCACAAAAATGCGAAAGGCTGGAAAGAAAGTAAGGGAAATAATTGCAGAGGAGGGACTCAGAGGTAGATGGAGGAGGTATACTGCACTTGAAGATCTTGAACTGAGGTATACTACCCTTGAAGATCTTGAACTGGACCAACAGTGGGAGACTGAGGAGGAAGATGAAGACGTAGAATTGTCAGTTGAAGATGTTGAACTCGATCGAGAATTGTGGCCGACCGGTGATCATTATGAAGCGGATGAGGATCTTGAAGCCGATGAGAAAGTCACTGCCGGGGATGATCCGTACCTACCATGGCCGACTGGGGAAGACGATGAAGCGGCACTGTTGGGATCGGTGATAAAATTAAAAATATAGAGGCCCAGTGAAATGGTCCAAGAATAGTATGGGCTTGGCCTATGAATATAGAGGCCCGTCGGAGCAGTTCGAGGGAAAGTTCAAAGAATAGAGATCGAACGAAAGAGAGTCCAAAAGGTTGACCGAAAATGAATGCAGGCTCCATGAATGCGAATTTAATTTAAGGAAAGCAGATCTTTTGGAAATTGATGTTCAAACGGAATAAAGTCAGCGATAAAAATCGACAAGAATTGTGGAATTTAAGGAGGACTGTTATATGGAACCCATGATATATATTTCAGGAAAGACATATTGGAGGGGATGATAGACAAGAGAAAACACTCAGCTACTAAGCATAACTGAAGAAATTACGAAAGTCATAGCTCGACGCAACTCAATCCTTCCGAGATTTTTCTTATTATTCATGTTTCTTATTTTCAAGCTTAGTCTTGTTTCTGTATTTGTCTAGCTCTACTGCAAATCTTACTCCCGTCAGCCATTTTTTATTCAGTTTTGTATTTATAAAACAAATCGTTCTTGGGCTCCCAATCCAACACAAAAACACCCGCAACAATTTGGCGCCCACCGTGGGGCCCAAGAACAAAGGTTATACTAATACTTGCCGCAGGAAATGGAAGAAGGCGGGAACAATAACCCCATCGAGCTAGTTGCAGATGGAACCACGCCTCCAACTGAAGGTACTACATCATCCGGAGCAGGGAGAGGACTAAGTCATGGTCGAGGCTTGCAACCAGGGACGGGCCATGGAATCGAGGTTCTAGCAGGACGAGGACGGTCAACGACAGTCGGACACAGAACGGATGACATGAGGCATGCATTCAACGTGACACCACTCAACGAGCTATCATTTCCTCCTCCGCCGCCCTCATTGATGCAAGATCCATACGTAGCTCAACAGGTAAGTCAGGTCCAGGCGGCCCAAGCTATAATGGAAAAACTGGGGGCCCAGGTAGAGGCTGTGACCTAGAAATGTCAGGTGCTCGAGCGGGATAACCAACGATTGCACCAGCTAGCAGCCCAACTAATAGTGGAAGAGCCTGGGAGCACGAGTAGAGCCCGAGCGGTGACGGCCCATGATCTCCATGATGAGTTCAATCGAACTACTGAAGATGAGACTAATCATCGGATGCCAAGAACCCTGGGGGGACCAAACCTGAATCCAGGGCAACCGACCTTGGATCACACTGGGGAATCGGTATTGGCACAGATGGAGCGGCGGTTCGAATAACGTCTTAGCTACTTCGAGTCATTGATCACAAGGGTACCAGGTCTGCCACCTCCGGAGAGGACCATCCCGTGGGAGAGTTACGTGGAATCTCCCTTTGCGCCAGAGATTGCAGAAGCCGAACTCCCGGAGAGGTTTACTCCCCCGAGTTTTGCGCTCTATGATGGTACCACGGATCCAGAGAATCATGTGGCAGTCTACAAGCAAAAGATGTTCGCACTAGCAATTCGCGGTGCACAGCACGAGGAATTCATGTGTAAAAGTTTTAGGTCGAGCCTTACTGGACCAGCTTTACAGTGGTTCATTAGTTTACCAAGAGGGTCGATCTCAACGTTCGCCGAATTACACCAATTGTTCCTCCGGCAGTATTCAAGTAGCAGAAAGTTGGATAAGCATCCGGACGATTTGGATGCCGTAATCCAGAAGCCTGGGGAATTGCTTAGGGCATATCTATCCAGGTTTAATAAAGAATTGGTGGCGGAGCCGAATTTCCCTAACAGCATTAAGGTACGAGCCTTTACCATGGGACTAGATGTTGACTCCAATTTATACCGAGAATTGTCAATCTACCCCTGCCAGACTATGGACGACGCACTCAACAGAGCGTGGGCATTGATCAAGTGGGAGGAGGATGAGCCCTATCGCAAGACGCGGCGCAGTGGGGGGCGACTCGTAGTTGTACGAGAGGAGCGCCGGCAGGAGCAGCGCGACCACCAACCAACGCGACCACATCTGTATAGTCGCCCATCCGAGAGCAGGCCATCCCAGGTCAATGCTTTGACCACCTACGTGCCAGACTATAACCTTACAATTGAGCCTGCGGAGTTAGTGCAAAACGTGCTTCGCCAGATGCCAGAAAGGGTTAGATGGCCGCAAAGAATGAAAATCGATCCGTCTATGAGAGACCCGAAGAAGTTTTGTGACTTCCATAGCGATCATGGCCATACCACGACTGATTGCAGAGCACTCCAGTTGGAAGTCATCGAATTGTTAAAGAAAGGTCTGTTAACGGAATTCCTGTCAGACAAGGGAAAGAAGACTTGGACTCGAGAAAAACAATCCACCCCAGCGCAGGTCGAGGCAAATCGATCTGATAAGCAACCGGTTCCCATTCGAACTATAAATTGCATTATAGGAGGTTCCAAAATCAACGGTACTACCAGATCAGCGGCAAAGAGGGCAAGGAGGCAGGTTCCCGGAGGAGTATGGATGATGCAAGCTTCTACAACGCATATATCTATCAAATTTACATATAAGGATGCTCTGGAGCTAGCTCATCTGCATGATGATGTGCTGGTAATCTCTTTACAAGTATCGGACTGCCTCATCAAACGAATTCTTGTCGATAATGGGAGCTCGGCGAACATCCTCTTCCAGAATGCAGTGAAAGAAATGAAGGTTTTGGAAGAAAGAATAGTGCAAAATTGGACTCCCTTGATCGGATTCAACGGAGGTATGCAGATGACGGTAGGGACTGTAACCTTGCCTACCTACTGTGGAGGAGCTCGGTACAACGTGTCGTTCATGATCATTGATGCGCCTAGTGCATACAATGCGCTCTTGGGGCGCCTATTGCTCCATCAGCTTCGAGCGGTCCCCTCTACATACCATCAGTTGGCCAAGTTTCCAACCTCAAAGGGAGTATGCACCATTAAAGGGGAACAGAACGTCGCTAAGGAATGTTATTGTGTGAGCTTTAAAACGGTATGTTTGCAGCAACATTTTCCATCTGGGTCGGTGCAGCCACCAGCCGGAGAGGTGGGAGGTTCACTGGAAGTGGAGCTAGATCCTTCCGATCCCTCCAAGAAAACAAACATCGGGAGTGATCTTAACCCTGAAGCCCGGGAAGAGCTCCTGGATTTCTTGACCCGAGAACGCGCGGTGTTTGCATGGTCGCATAAAGATATGGTCGGCATAGACCCAAAGTTAATGACACGCCAGCTTCAAGTGGATCCAAATGCAAGACCCATACAACAATGGAGGCGGAAGTTCTCTTCGAAGAAAAATGACGCTATAAATGAAGAAATTCAAAAACTGCTTGAGATTAGGTCCGTAAGGGAGGTAAAATATCCAACCTGGCTAGCCAATATCGTGGTAGTGAAGAAGAAGAATGGGAAGAATCATGTTTGCGTGGATTATACGGATTTAAACAAGGCTTGTCTGAAAGACCCGTACCCCTTACCACATATAGATAGCATTGTAAACGCCACCGCGGGACACGAATTGTTTAGTTTCATAGACGCATTCTCGGGCTACAATCAGATTATGATGCATCCAGGTGACCAGGAAAAGACAGCGTTTATGACGAATAGGGGGATCTATTGCTATAAGGTGATGCCTTTCGGGCTTAAAAATGCAGGCTCAACCTACCAGCGGTTGGTAAATAAGATGTTCGAGCCACTCATTGGCAAAACCATGGAGGTATACATTGGTGATATGTTGGTGAAATCGGAGAAGGCTTGCAAACATGTTCGTGATTTGGAACAAGCCTTCGATATTCTGAAACAGTATAATATGAAGTTGAACCCCGCGAAGTGTACATTCGGTGTAGCTTCGGGAAAGTTTTTGGGTTTTATGGCAACTAATAGAGGAATAGAGGCCGACCCAGTACAAATAAAGGCGATAAAAGACCTAGCACATCCGCGAAGTCCGAAAGAGGTGCAAAAGTTAACTGGGAGATTGGCAGCTTTAAGCCGGTTCATATCGAGGTATTCTGATCGAATGTATAACTTCTTCCAAGTCTTATGAAAAGGAAAGTAGTTTGAGTGGACGAATGAATGCGCAAAAGCTTTCGAGCAGCTTAAGGAGTATCTGTCGAACCCACCGCTACTTTCCAACGCTGAGCAAGGGGAGCCGTTATTGTTGTACTTATCGGTCTCGGATGCGCCCTGGGAGCCATTTTGGTAAAGGAACTTCAAGGAAGACAACATCCTGTTTATTATGCGAGTAAACCCCTGCTCGCGGCAGAAGGGCGGTATACTGCGTTGGAGAAATTGGCCCTAGCTTTAGTGGTGGCCTCGCGAAAGTTGAGGCCATACTTTGAAACGTACCCAATCAAAGTAGTAACATCGTATCCGCTCCAAAGTGTGTTCTCCAAACCAAGCCTATCGGGGAGGCTGCCCAAGTGGGTTGTGGAAATCGGGGGTTTCGGGCTAGAGTTTGAGCCAAGGACTACGGTAAAGTCTCAAGCCTTAGCCGATTTTGTAGCCGCATATTCTGCTAATTTGCAGGTTGAAGCCGAAAAAGAGATCCCGCAGATAGAAGCGGTAGAGAGTGAGAAGGAACCATGGGTTCTTCAGATCGACGGATCTAGTAACATGAATTGGAATGGTGCTTGGATAAAATTACAGAGTCCATGGGGGGAGAAATTCGAGCGCGCAATTCGCCTTAACTTTGACATCACAAATATTGAAGTTGAATACGAGGCCCTCATAAGAGGAATGCAACTGGGAAGGGAATTAGGTGTTCAATGTCTGCAAGTTCAAGGGGACTCACAGCTGGTAGTATTTCAAGTAGATAATCAGTATCAGGTAAAAGAACCTCGATTGTTGAGGTATCATGAGATGGCTCGGGCGATTAGCGCGGACTTTGATGATTTTGAAATAAGACACGTACCCAGAGAAAAAAACACGGAAGCCGATGCATTAGTGAATTCAGCCTCTTCTCAACGGGAAAGGCGGGGCAAGCCTGTGCTTGTGACATGGGCGGATGAACCTGTGGTCCTCAGGCGTGAAGAAGTGGACGAAATTAAGTCGGTCAGCACTTGGATCGATCCCATATTGCAGTATATTAAAGATGGAATCCTGCCAAAAGGAAGAGCAGAAGCAGTTCGGTTTGCAAAGTATGTTATTTTCAACAATGAGTTATATAGGCGGTCGCTGGAGGGACCGCTTTTAAAGTGCATCCCGGATAGTATAGTTCCTGCTATCCTGATGGAGGTACATGAGGGTGATTGTGGGAGCCATCGGGGGGCTCGAACTCTGGCTCATAAAGTTATATCAACAGGATTTTATTGGCCGACCTTGCGAAAAGATGCGAAAGAATACGTGAGAAGCTGTGAGGCCTGTCAAAGGTTCGAAGTCACGATGCAGAGGCACGCAGAACCACTTCACGCGACTGTTCCCGGATGGCCTTTCATGGTATGGGGAATGGATATCGTGGGAAAACTACCGAAGGGTGCAGGCCATAAATAATATTTTCTCGTTGCAACGTATTATTTTACGAAGTGGGTTGAAGCGGAAGCTTTCCACAACGTACGGGAGCCAGAATTCATAAAATTCATTTGGACCAACATATTGTGCCGGTTTGGGATACTGAAAGAGATCAGAATGGATAATGGAACGCAGTTCACTGGGAGAAGGGTTCAGGAATTCTGTGATAGATACGGGATTAAATTAGTTTTCTCGATGCCTCGCTATCCTGATGCAAATGGGCAGGCAGAATCATCTAACAAGAACATTATGGTTACAATGAAGAAACGGTTATATGCGCTTAAGACGGGGTGGGTCGATGAGCTCCCGGGGATACTCTGGTCGTATCAAACTACCCTACGAGTCGCGACCGGGAGCACTCCTTTTGCATTGGCATACGGAGAAGAAGCAGTCTTACCTGTCAAGATGAAAGCAAGGAACCTGAGGGTAGAGTTGTGTGATGAAGTGTGCAACAGTGATAAGCTATTCAAAAACTTGGAATTAATAGATGAGCGCAGAGATGAGGCCCTAATGATGATGGCTCAGAGGAGGTCACAAATCGAGAGGATATATAATTGAAAGCTCAGGCTTCGAACTTTTAACGAAGAAGATTGGGTGTTGAGGAAGGTATTTCAAAATACTAAGGATACTATTTATTTCGTCAGAACCTATACTAACTTGAGCGTCGGAGGGGCGATGCTACGGCATCGCCCATCCTAATCTTAAAAATCTTCATGCAGAAAGACAAGGCGAGTAGGGGAAATATGTAAACCATGCAGAAGATACATAGTCATTCGAGGAGAAAGGGAGAGTGATCATTCATGATAAAGCAGTAAAAAGTAAAATAAAACCAGCGGAAGTTTGGAGTTCGAACTGTTCAACTAAAGGAAGTAAAGGGGGGGTTCAATGTCCTATCATTTATCGGAGGCATCGATCTGCTACTGCTGGGAGCCATCGCCTACTTGCTTGATCTGTTGCTCAGTCTGCTGCTGCTTGGGGCTGTCAGAGGAGTTGATGAACTGGTCTTGCTTTGGAGTCTCTTGTTCGATCTGCTCCTTAACATCCAGGATGCTCAGGTCGAGGTCAGGGAATCGGGAAGAAATCTTCCCTCTAATCTCCTGGTCGACCTGCTCGGCAAGAGTCTGTAAGTATAACACGAAAGTATTAAATGCCTGATGAAATATACAAGCGAACAAAGGATAGAGATGAGCAGATGGATACCTCGTAAGTCTCGGCGAAGTAGGGAGTTTGGATAATAGACTCAAAGTCGAGACCATCCCCGGACTTGAGGCATTTGATCTCATCCTGACAGTTCTTCAGCTCAGCCTTGTGCTTCTCTTCTTTGGCAGTGAGTTGTTCTTGCATGGCCTTGAGCTGATTTCCCCTCTTCTGAATATCGCTGGAGAGCATGGCGATGTCGGCGTCGTATTTTTTCTTCCAACTCTAATTGACTTGCTTTTAGATCTGCTTCGGCATTATTCGCCTTGACAGCGAAAGAAGCAGCGTTGCCCTCAGCCTCATCCAGTTTCTCCTCTAAAGTAGCGACTTTCTTCTTCTGAGCCTCGACCTCACCCCAAAGTTGGAGAATTTCCTCAGAACATTTATCTTCGAAGGCCTTGATCTCTCGGTGGATCCTGTCGAACTCTATTGCGTCCTACAAATGGTATTTCGTAGCAAATAAAGAGAATGAAAAGTGTAGTTAAAAGATAGAGTATTACCTCCAGCTGACGCTGTTCGAAGCAGGCGAGTCTGTTGAAGAGCGCCCCTGCAAGAGGATCCTGAGGAGGGGGATTGAGCAATAGTTTGCGAGCACGAACTAGGAATGAGTCCACTCTCGCATTTGCCGGGGCAGTCTGGGGCTTAACAATGGCCCTCTCTGGGTTCTCTTTGGGGTCCACGTCCCTGTCGGAAGAACGATGTCGGCAATTTGAGTTCCAGCTATCCTTCTCTTTCTTACGATCGGACACCTTGCTAGAGGAGTCCGATTGGTGGGTAGGTCGGGTATCTTTGGAGAGGTCGGTGAGCTTAATCGGAGGAGGAGGAGGTGTCGGGGGATGATGGCTTGATGAAGTCGCAGTCCTTTTGGGAGGATTCTCCTCCTGGCGCTTCAGTTCGAGCTCTTCCCGATCTCTCTTCTTCTCTCGGAGAGCTTGTGCAACTTGTTTGGCGGACGGTCCGCGGCTCTTCATGTTGTCTGGCATGTCGTTAATATGACAATTGTGGTCGAGGAAGTGGTAGGCAGTTACGAAACGACCAAGTTGGAGTCTGGGCCACTCGCAATCGCTGATGCTAACGTCGTACGCCCGATCAATCCGTGCTTGCTCAGCGGCAGTGAGTTCGGTCCTCCCGCGCACTGTAAAGAGGAAATTTATCAGTAAGGTATAATTAATAAATAGGACGACAGAAGGAGACCCACTTATTGGTGTTCCGCCGTGGCTGATAAATTCAGGGTTCGAATGATCGAGTTTGAGGTAAAAGAAGGTATTCCACCAGTTTGGTGAGTTCGTTGGAGGTTTTTGAACTAAAAGTGTCCGTCCCATCTTCCATCTGGTAAAATAATAATAATGTTTGAGTGCCATTTGCGGACCGTGGGGAGGCCTAGCCCAAGGTCCATCCAGACCAAGAATACTCCTACTAGGTGGCACCAGCTGTTCGGTGCCAGTTGGAAGAGGGAAATATTGTATGAAGCGAGGACTTCGCTAAAGAAAGGATGGATCGGGAGACCAACTCCATTCTCCATAGCTGCCGTGTAGAAGTCTGCAAATCCAACCGGCGAATCGAAACACCGGCGGTTTTCCTTGGGTCGAATGCATGTAGCCCAGAGGCATGAAACGACATCGGCTAGGGAAAGCATATCTTCCCTAGTGATCGAGGAGACGGTGCCGAGGACCCTGTGAGAAGACCATCCTTCAGGGAGAGTCCATCGGCCTATAACCGGAGGATCGAGGGGAATGTGGGCTGAGGAAGTCCCACCGGTCTCTCTTAATATGGATTGATAACCCAGCCCGCTAGTTTTGGCGGCGCCTGAAGCCTTCTCGAGGCGGCAGAAAGTCTCAGTGATAGGACGATCGTCCTCAGAGCTTGATGATGACGGGGGTTCCTCAGATGGTTCAGCAGTGGTTTTTCCCTTTTCCGAGCGTCTGAAGGTATCTGGTTCTTGGAAAATCAAATCCCAATCCGGTTGAATAGGTTGAAAGGTGGAGGAATCCCTTTCGGGGGAAGGAGTAAAAGGTGGTGTAGGGATGTGAGTATCAGAGTCGTGGGCCATGGAATTTTAGAATCGACGGCGGAATCGAAAGATGGGGCTAAACCTAGTCGAAAAAAGAATAAATGATCGGAGAAATCAGACTCGGAAAATAGATACCCAAGAACCTTGTGTTAATCTCAATGCAGGGGGAGGGAAAAGAATAGAAGATCATGATAGCTTAAAAGAAAAAGAAAATTAATTGCAAAACAAAAAGCGAATCCATGACCTGAATCTCGAAAGGCCGGCATTTTGCTCAGATATTGAAGACGGAGGTAACGATTTTGGGGAAGGCAATGAGTGAGGATGAGTGAATACGTTGATTCCTGAGGAAGCGTTATAAAAAGGGGAGACCGTCCGACTTCCGGTAATTAACCCTTAATTTATGCAAAAATTATGCAAATACCATAGTAAGTTGGCGGGAAAATTTCAAAACGATCAAGACTATTTCAAACTCTGCATGGTTTGATGTCATTCGAACCTATGATAGTTCGATAAAAATCGTGCTCAATGAAGCTCGATGTCATAGAATTTGTTACGACGAACTTACAAAACCAGATGGCTAAAAACAAGGCAGAACCCGAACTGTCTGAATTTGCGTACTATGGATTCGGGCCATAGTCACCGGCATTCGTCATGACTTTACAAAGGAGTACGAATTAGAAGGAATTCCCACAGAGGAATTGAACCTTCGAGCCGAGAGGATGTCTAAATGAGACGTCTCATAAGCAATCTGGATTCTGTTGAAAAGTAATCCGATGAGCCGTACATCTGAGAATAATAATATTTTTAGTCTGGACTCGACTTACCAAGCTTCTTTTGGAAGTAACTTGACAAGTCGAGGGGGCTATTGTTGGGGTCGGTGATAAAATTAAAAATATAGAGGACCAAAAATTATGGTCCAAGAATAGTATGAGCTTGGCCTGTGAATATAGAGGCCCGTCGGAGCAGTTCGAGGGAGAGTTCGAAGAATAGAGTTCGAACAAAAGAGAGTCCGAAAGGTTGACAGGAAATGAATGCAGGCTCCATGAAGGCAAATTTAATTTAAGGAAAGCGGATCTTTTGGAAACTGATGTTCAAACGGAATAAAGTCAGCAATAAAAATCGGCAAGAATTGTGGAATTTAAGAAGGACCGTTATATGGAACCCATGATATATATTTCAGGAAAGACATATTGGAGGGGATGATAAACAAGAGAAAACACTCAGCTACTAAGCATAACTGAAGAAATTACGAAAGTCATGGCTCGACGCAACTCAATCCTTCCGAGATTTTCCTTATTATTCATGTTTCTTATTTTCAAGCTTAGTCTTGTTTCTGTATTTGTCTAGCTCTACTGCAAATCATACACCCGTCAGCCATTTTTTATTCAGTTTTGTATTTATAAAACAAATCGTTCTTGGGCTCCCAATCCAACACAAAAACACCTGCAACAGGCACCGACTAGGGAAGAAGATGAAAACCTAGAAATGCCACTTGAAGATGTTAAACTCGATCAAGAAGTGTGGCCGACCAGTGCTGAGGACCTGCAAGATCTTGAAGCCGATGAGGAAGTCGCCGCCGGTGATGATCCGAACCAACCATGGCCGACTGGGGAAGAAGATGAAAACCCAGAAATGCCACTTGAAAATGTTGAACTCGATTAAGAAGTGTGGCCGATCGGTGCTGAGGGCCTGCAAGATCTTGAAGCCGATGAGGAAGTCACCGCTGGTGATGATCCGGACCAACCATGGCCGACTGGGAAAGACAATAAAGTGGCGCCGACTGGGGAAGAAGATGAAAACCTTGAAATGCCACTTGAAGATGTTGAACTCGATCAAGAAACAAATGCTGAGGACCTGCAAGATCTTGAAGCCGATGAGGAAGTCGCCGCCAGTGATGATCCGGACCAACCATGGTCGAATGGGGAAGAAGATGAAGTGGAGCCTACTGGGGAATAAGATGAAAACCTCGAAGTGCCACTTGAAGATGTTGAACTCAATCAAGAAACCGGTGCTGAGGACCTGCAAGATCTTGAAGCCGATGAGGAAGTTGCCGACTGTGATGATCCGGACCAACCATGGCCGACTGGGGAAGACGATGAAGCGGCTGAGGAATTGATTGCACACCTGCCGCCCGACCCAATGGAGCTGATAGATTCATTGAGAGCTAAGCTTCAAAAGCTGAGGATGAGCTCTATGACATCCAACTTATTGAAGGAGCATCTTACCGAGGAGATGCTCAGAATTGATGAAGAAATCAAAGTGCTGGCCACAGAAATTCCTCTCGCTGACTATCTTCAACATGAGGAAGGTAAACTATTATTTAAACTCATATTTAATTTTTTATGTTTTATATTGATAGTTGATGGAAGCTAAGATTCAAATATGTGGCAGTCGAAGACTTGGCCACTGCTGCAGTCATGTCGCCGACCGACAACCTTCTGCGGATGGATTGTTTAAGAACTAAGAAACGAAAGCTAATGCTTTTGTGCATAGCTTGCAATGAATTTAAGGAGTCACTCATGGAGCAGCTTGGGTTAGTTAAAGAAGAAATCCAAAATTTGACCAAAATTATTCCATTGACAGCCTACCTTGAACGTCGACGATATGAATAGAGGCAGGGTGAGGGCGTAGAACAACTGAAATTTAGCATTCCATTTTTTGTCTGAAATATCCGATTCACTATTCATGTTTCTCAAATTTCTATTTGCAATAATAAATTTAGCATTTCCATTTTTTTGTTTTAACATATATATATATATATATATATATATATATATATATAGAGAGAGAGAGAGAGAGAGAGAGAGTTGCGTTCAAATCCGAGCCATATGTCCTGAATGAACAGTGACCATATATCCAGCCACTAATCTTAGCCTTTTATTTTCTTAATCATGTGGTCCATATTAAATTTTAAAATGTTGACTTTGAATTTTTATTTATTATTTAATGATTCATTAAGGTTAATTTTGTCATTGTCTATGAATAAATTAATATTGCTTACACAAACCATCCAACTCTCACGTCAAATTCATACTCTCTCTCTTTCTTTTCTCTCTCTCTCCTCTCATGCTCCCTCCTCCCACAAACTCCACGCAAAAATCTTTTTGCTTGTCAATACAGTGTTAGTGAAATTTATATAATTTTTTTGGTGTGTCGGTGAAATTATGAGTTGCATTCTCAACTTTTTTTTTTTTACTGAAGTTAGTTGTTGCGCAGGTAAGAGATGACAGTGGCGCATTCTCCTCTCCTCGTGTATCTCTAGCAGTGGCAATGGTTCGTTGCGTCGCAATCGTTGGTTGTTATCCATAGTGGTTCCTCGATAGTTTTACAGCAGTTTGTCGAATCAATTATCTAGAGCAGTATGCAATTTTTTAATTTCTGGAGCTATTTTTTTTATCTTCACAGTTACAGACATGGGTAATGTAATACACAGGAAACACATAATGTACCACTCAAGCGACACATAATGTACCACTTAGACCACTTTTTATCTATATAATGCATTGTGTTATGTTTTTGTTGCAATCCATTTTTGCATCGTTGTTACAGACATGGATAATGTAATACACATGCGTCACATAATGTACCACTTAGATCCCATTTTTATCTATATAATGCACTGCATTCTGTTTTTGCTGTGATCCATTTTTATTTTTGCACTGTTGTTACAGACATAATGTAATACACATGCGATAAATAATGTATCACTCAGGCGACACATAATGTACCACTCCGACAATGTTTTATCTATTTAATGCACTGTGTTCTATTTTTTTATCATGTAATTGCAGAGAAACATACATGGATAATGTAATACACAGACTACACATAATGTACCACTCAAGCGACACATAATGTACCACTAAAGCCCCATTTTATCTATATAACGCAATGCGTGATATTTTTGTTGCGATCCATTTTTGTTACCTATTTTTGCACTGTTGTTACAGACATGAATAATATAATATACAAGCGACACGTAATGTATCATTTAGACACCTTTTTTATCTATAAAATACATCCACAATAGTGAAATTAAGATTATTCCAAATTTTTTCTATGAACAATATCTAAATAAGGTAAATATAATATGTCATTACATTATTCTATGTATTATGGTACATCATTTAGTTTTAGTCATTATATTATTTAGTTTTAATGCGATTATCTTATTCGAAATATATGTAATAGGGATTGTGTTTGAAAGATAATTAAATTATCTTTAATTTGATATATAACATGTGAAAAAATAATTTAAATTGAGTGAGTTGTGATTATTTAAAGTTTTATAAGATTTCTAGAGGTGAGAGAAAATGAGGATGTGTTATATGTTTCACCTTAATTACAAAACTCTTGATATTAAAATTACTATTATACCCAGATAATGTAGTATGTTTCATTAGATAATGCACCGA
>JAPKLW010000355.1:543731-569544 GCA_026898455.1 Plectranthus barbatus
CTCTCACATGATCTCTCCTATATATATATATATATATATATACTAGGTCTTAAGAGACCACTAAGTCTATTGAATTACTAAATTTATTCTAATATGTCGTGGTATCGTAATACAAAGAGTACAACAATATCGTAAATTAATCCAAATTTTTTTCTTATTCTTCCAGTTTATTTGTCTTGATTTCGAAACATATTTGAAAAGTACTTGGATTCTACGATAAATATATTCTATTTTATAATTTCTTCAAATCACTTTTATAAATTAACTTTAAATTCTTTTTTTTTAATATTCTTCTCCTCTCAATTGTGCTCATCATTTCTTGATCATTTTTATAAATTGGGTGAATTGGATCCACAAATAATTAATCATCATGTGTTTATGTAGATTCAAAGGAAAATATTGAAATAAAAGAAAATACAGAAAATATAAACATTGTAGAATAAAATGAGATGTGTGTGTATATAAAATAAGTTTGCACGGCTTACCCATGTTTGTGGTTACTTGCATATCAAGCGTTTGATTTTAATAAACCAATATATGTCACATTCAGGTGTAAATATTATATGTATAAGACTTATGTGTTTGATAAATATGATAATGGATATAAGTTTTCAACCTAATGTACCCACGCTTTATATTTTTAACATAAATTAATAAATTATAATCTAAATAAAATAAAAAATCAAATTGGTGTACTCATGGTTTGTATTTTTAATATATAGATAATACCAATTTTTAAGTAACATAAAAAGTCAAACTGATATACTCACATTTTATATATTTTAGTATAAAGTAAAAATACTAAATAAAATAAAACAGAAAAAATCGAACTGATGTAACCACATTTTAAAAGTTAACTTATGTCTATTTTTACTAATTTAAATTAAAGTTATAAAATAACATGTGATATTTGACTATAATTTTATCTATAAATTTCTATAATTATATATATAATTACATTAATGAGTTGCTTATTATTTGTTATAATACATATTATACATATAAAAAATAATTAATTTGTACCAGATTTACAAAAAATAATTAATTTTTACCGGATTTAAAAAAACAATATATAAGTTATAATAGATTATATAAATTATAAATATAAACAAAAAATTTATTAATGTTATATTAATCTATCTTATTAATTTATTAAAATTATTACTATCTTACGATTTTTGAAAATATGAATTTAAAATAATTTTATTTGTAATAATCATTTAGGTTTGCATGTTATTGTATAAATTTAATTATAGTTTGATTACCGAGTTTATATAAATTATTGAAATATTGGTAAAAAATAAAATATTTTTTTGACAATTAATAGAGATAATTGTCTTTTATTATGGATTATAGAAATTGAAATAAGACCGACTATATTTATGGTACAAAATTGATTATTATGATTAGTATTAATTAATAATTATTTAATTAATTATAATGTATTTAAATAAAATAAAATAATAATTTTATATGATGGAATAATTATTCCTATCCTTTTATTTTAAAATAATTGAAGAGATACTTTTTGTGTAAAAAACATAAAAATTTATATATAATTATTTATATATTAAGGATAAGATTTGAATACAAAACCACTTGAATACACAGAAACTTAATATCAGTACCATAAACTAACTCTATTACCTAGAAATTTTTTACAAATTTTGATTAAAATATATATATATATATATAGTTTTGGTGCAAATAATTATTTTTCACTACTTTGCTTTAATATATATAGATAGATATATATACTCAGCAAGTAAGATAATTCATGGCGGGAATGAAACAACTAATAATTAGTTATATAAGGTAATTCTAAACAACTGCTGCAGAAAGATGAAGTAAATTTTCTAGTTCTCGAATCTCTAGATTCTCTTCAGTTGGCCTTCCTCCTGTAAATAAGAAAGGTGGAATATTTTTTTTGCTATATTCCGCAAAATGTGAGTTTTCAAATCCAAAAGAACTCAGCTCGACAGATAATAATAACTACGGTTTCAGAAAAGCAAAAGGATTGTGTTCTCTACTGAAACCTATGCTTCTCATGCATCAACTTCTACACCAACAATAATGGAGCCATAGTCTCATCCATCTCTAATTCTTGAAAATCAATGCATGCATTCAACAAACAAAACAAATGTAGCATGTAACTACTGGCTCACTATCAGAAAGGTTGTTAATGAAGTGGCTAGAAGATGATATGATCTGCATTCTGGTTAAAAAATCAACCATATATATCTCACTGGCTCTCTGCTGGAGATATTACAAAGTCTGAGTTTGGACAGCCTGTATATTCCTAGGGCAATCATTGTCAAGGTAACAAGGAACTATGGTCATGGTCATATCGAGTCTTCGAAGACGCAATGGCTTGAACTAAGCAAGTTGTCTCTAGAGATACTGAAAATTGAAAAGATCGATGGGACTGGGAGTTTAAGAACAGAAAATGGTTGGTTCTTGTGAATTAAAAACCCATGGCTCGTTTCATGGATGACTCATAAAAGGTGCAACTGCATTTGAATATTGCCATTTGCTAATGAGTCCCAATAAAACTATTACTGGAAATATATATGATACAAAATGTCAAGGCTAGGATGAGCAATCTTGGTTTTTAAAAGAGGTACAATGGATCAAAGACTTACAGATAAGGGGCCTCCTCCTCCACATAATTGCTTGAACCTTGAAAACTCCTGCATAAAAAAGACAAAACTGGAAATTAACCGTTACTCCACACATGAGGTTGTTGAATTCTAATTTATATGATGTAATGAAATGAGAGAGCTAAGAAGGTATGGCATCCCATTTTCAACTTGGCTTGGTCAATTGACAACTAGCCCAACTCAAAACTCATCCTAAGCCCTATATAGAAAGTGAAAGTATGAAAACAAAATGACTAGGTGTGATTTAACCATTAGGGCTCAATCTACATTGAATAAGAATGTGCAAAACAAGATTCAAACAAAGAGTATCAGTTACATATCATTTTCTTTTCTAGCTTACATACATAAGAAATGAATTTATGCATACATAAGAATGGGCCACAGAATGAACACATATAGTACACTTGGTGGCCAGTTAAGATCTTAATATGTTTCTCAACACCTATTATTTTTATTCATGGTTTTAAAAATCGTTAGGTGCTTTGTTAGGACATAGGTGGTCTACATGGTACCTAAGCATTTTTTATAATTAATCGGTGAAGTAATTTTTTTTAATATATATTTTTAAAAGAAATAAAAAAAATCTGCCGCCCGAAACGACTAGTTGATGCTTAGCAGCGATTACCCATCAAACCGTCTAGATACGGATTTTTGAGGATTTCTGTTCTACAGCGCTTAGGTGGGAATTTTACAATAATATTTTTATTATATGCTTTGTGTGTTCAATGATTCTAAATTTCATCTCCTTAGAGTTGCAAAATGATTAACGCTAGCATTCAATAAAACCTCGAAACAAAACGTTGCACATGAATTACTGAAACAAAGAAATTCTCTTAAATAAAAAAGGAATTATCCGGTGCACCCTTTTTCTTTTTGATAAAAATACAACGTTATGACTAATTCATTTCAGTTATATAAACTGTCTGCACATAAATTCCTCTTCTTTTTAACTTGTGTTTCATTTGATACGCAACTTTGGTTTCATTTTCATATACAAAATAGTAAACCGACCTCGTAAATGAAAATATATATAGTAAAAGATATAATTGTATAATGAAACAGATTAGACCTTTGGATATATTAATAATCCCTGCAAATTCTTCATACTCACCACAAGCAGAGAAGCTAACCAAGCAGCACGTGCCAAAACCCCAAGAGAAGGTACATATATTCATATTGTGAGTTTGAGGTTTAAGATTCTCATTTTTCATTCATTAATACCATGTAAAGTTATCAACTTCTTCCTACAAAATCGGCTTGTAAGGAGATGGAACCTTCACTATTATATAGTAGTATATTCCCAAGTCCATGGCGGATGTGGCCAATGTGGGATATTCAACAAAGTGAAGGAAGCCGAAGCAATCATTACGCTGCAGACAAATTGCATGCGGATCAGCATGGCCTTTGCGCTAACGGCTGCCAACATCCGTACCACCACGAAGGATAGCTCCAGAGTGATCAATAATAGGATTAATGTGCCTGAAGTTGGGGGTCATTGCGCTTTTTTTTTTTTTTTTTGCTTTTAAGTTTCATGTTGCAGACTTGCAGTATTCCTAATCCTTGGCTAGTCGAATTCAAGTCTAAATTTATTATATATTGTTACGAAAATAGTTTTTTAATTAAGTTTTATAATCGTAAATGGATAAGATACATTTTGCCCATCTCTACTTCATTCTCGACGAGACCTGCTAATTTTGAGAAATTAATATGGACATTGTTACATCAAATTGAATAGTGTATGCATATATATGAATGGTGTAGAATGTAGATATATAATGTTGTGCCAAAATGGTTTGTCACATTTGCAGGACAAAGCAGTTCAATAAGGTGATTTTAAGTTCAATGAATTGACCTGGCTTGAGCAGTTCAATTTTCACACATCAACAATTGACACCGTTTGTAGGAAAAGAATGAAAGAAAGAGATGGAAAATCAACACCAGCAACGTATCAGCAGCAAGACGATCAGGGCGAAAATAATTCAAGCCAGTTCAGAGCATGTTTTGAGAAAGATATGCAACGGATGCACGAAGAGATCGAAACCCTGCGAGAGGCAAACTGCTGAGTGACTCTCAGGTCGGGATCTGAGGATCAGAGGGCAAATGATGCCAGTTCAAGCACCAAAGCACTATATAGCCAGAGAACTCGCATCACTCATCCAACCATCGTTAGAAGCCTGACTCGAGGAAATGGTAAAACTCTTGAAGACGATCCTAGGGTACTTCCTCCCCCGACGATCGCACTAGTCGGAAGCTACGATGACTCCCACTTCACCTGAAGGATCGTAGTAACTCAGACTCCCATCGAATTCGCCATCCCCACAATGAAGACGTACAATGGAACAACGGACCAAATTGAATTTATAACCTTATATAAATTCAAAATGAAAACTACTTCGATCCCTGAATCAGTACGAGAGGCTTGCATGTGCAAGAGTTTTGGAGCATGCCTAAAAGGACCCGCAATGCAGTGGTTTATGCATCTCAAGATTGAGAGCATCACATCCTTCGTCGAACTGAATAAAATATTATCTCAACAATTCTCGAGCAGCAAGAGGATCCCAAAGAGGTCTAATGACCTCTATCTGATCGTGCAAAAGGACAATGAATCACTTCAACGCTTCATCCGACGGTTCAACGAAGTAAAAGTCACTATCCCCAACTACTCAGAAGAAATAACCATATCAGCCTTTGTTGGTCCTAGATCAAAGTACGTATGATGTGCAGCGGAAGTATTAAATCAGTTAAATCGCACTCTAACTTAGACAGTTCAGCTAACTAACAACACAATTTTTACTTAGCAGTTTTAAAAAGCCAGTTCAAGTTAGCCAGCAGATTAATATAACAGTTTTGCAGTTATGTGCGGTTAACAGTTTATGCTCTTCAACACTTGCGAGACAAATGTTGAAGGTTTAAAGATATGCTAGAAAACTGTAAAGTGCGTAAGTAAGTAAAAACTGTAAACAACACAGGATATTTATAGTGGTTCGGAGCCTTAAGTCCTACGTCCACTCTTTGGATATCTGATCCAGTAATTCACTAAGAAATGCAAATACACTCTTCACGATCTATAGCAGTTGCTGTGGAAACTTCCGTCCACGGCACAAAGGATCACTTGCCCAAGTAGCTGTACTTCACTCCTTCTTCAGTCCGTCGAAGACTCTGCATCTTCTCTGTGGACCGGCTCGAAGTTGGACTGAGGACAAACCTCCCTTTTCCTCCATCGGTAGGTTGGATGATTGAGTTCTTCCCAGAACTTTCACAGTTCGGCAGTTGCCCGTAATAACCTACTCTCTCTTTGCAAGAGCAGACTGCTATGTTCTTATTCGAAGAATAAGAACACCAATGATGTAGATTAAGTCAGCTGACTTAATCCTCGTGTATCCAGGGTAACACGGTGAATCTCCAAAGATTCTATGAGCAGTGAATGCTTTGATTTCAATAAATGAACCACGATAAATGCCTTCTCTCTAGAAAGTGATTAATGCCTTGAGCTTTAACTTCTGTGGAGAGGCTTGTGTGTCGGAGATTCAAATGTGCGAGATAGTTTAGAGGTTTGGCACTTGAAAATGGCAAAGGTTTTTATGTCTCTGTATTTCCTGCTATTTATAGGTGGAGACCCAAAAAATAGCCGGTAGAGACATAGAGAAGAATGTCCAATCACTGTCCATTCTTCTCTGTAAAAGGTCACTTTTATCTCTGATATCTCTGCCACATCGTCCTGCTTTTTAGACCAGCTTGTACTTGATGTATCAGATGTTCAAACAACGTTGTACACCAGTCGCAACTGAGTATGTCTGTCTTATATTGTTGACTTCCTCGAGAATCTTCTACGACTGCTCGACACTAGCCTCATATGGATTCTTGATCGTAAAGTTGTCTTGACTTGAAACTGTGAGTGCCTCTCAACAGTTTTCTTGTGTATCCAGACTTTGGCAGAAGAAACTGTATGTGCAGTTGTAATGACTTTGATCTGCTCTGCTTGTCTTTGTCTTTTTTGGTTGACAGTTATCTTGTCAGAATGTTGTCTTCTCCAAAACTGTTCCACAGTTTTGACGATATCCTTCTTCCTAGATTATTCCAACTCGATTATCCTATACAAGGATTACATGAGGTAATACTCTAAAGCCTAAGTTTTGACATATCAAAACATCAAATTAAGGTGGGATTACAACGGTAATACCTAACAACCTTCAAAAAAGGACGAAGCTTGAACCTCTTCTGGAAGCTCGTAAAATACCCCTGCTCAACCTACACTAAAGTCACAGCGAGAGCACAGACACACATAAGGCGGGAAACCGAAGAGAAAATCTTTGAAAAAGGAATAAGAGGAAGATCTCGACCTGCTCTGAGGAAAGTACTGAGAGCAGACCGAATCAATTTCAACTTTATTAATCTCGAACCGTACGGAAACCAAGCGAGGTATAGCGAGTTTCTAAACCTGCACCTCCGCCAAAACCAAAGTGGTATGATTCTCATGTAAATTAATTCAACCAATTTTGAGTCAGTGTACTCGAATATTATATATGCATGATGAAACACACGAACTACTCCAGTTGGGTGATTCATGTGCAGGCCATGATGGAAGATCAAGGAGTCTGGGAAGCAGTAGAACCAGTTTAGGGCACAAAGGTGGATGCCTGACTCGACAAGAAGGCAAGATCGCACCTCTTGCGGGTGCTTCGATAAGATCTTCTCATGCGGGTTTCTAGAAAAAAGACGGCGAAGGAAGTTTGGGATTGCCTTAAGACGAGATTCGTAGAGGCAGATTGAGTGAAGAACGTAAGGTTACAAACATTGAAGAGTGAGTTTGATTCAATGTATATGAAGGAAAGTGAGTCGCTCGATCAATATGCAAGTTGACTCACTACAATGTTTGTGGCGTACTCGAGCCTTGGAAGAACCCTCACTGACTCGATTCTAGTGAAGAAGTTATTCGATACAGTGCTAGAAAGGTTTATCGGTGTGGTGGCTGACATCAAATAGTTTTTCAATCTCGAAGAGCTCGCATTCGAAGATACGGTTGGAAGGCTTAAAACTTTCTAGGAGCGCACGCGTAATAAGAGTGTGGACGCAGGGAGGAAAGAAGATCAGAACCTTCTCGCTCAGATGGAGTGGGAAGCGCGATCCAGAAAAGACGCCAGAGATTTGTCATCTTCTCAGTAAAAAAAGTGTAGGATTTTTCCGTGAACCGAATCACCAAAACCAAACTGAACCGGATCGATTTATGGATATTCCTCATAATTAAAATTCTCAAAACCCTTGCATGCTCCTATGAATTTAATACAATGATTTGTGGATTTAGGGTTTACCGTAACTCCGTCGAGTCTGAACCAATCTTTCGCGTTTGAATTCCAAATCTCAATTCAACCACGCGATCCGATTTAATCTGCGGAAACAGAAATTAGAGATCTAATTTCTAGATTAAATTCGAAAATAAAGAGGAGAAGAAAAGAAAAAATCTGTTCTCCAGATTAGTTCTTCAGGGCTGTGTCCCAATGCTGTTCAGATCTACTACTGGTGAGGACTCCGTAGATTTGTATTCTGAGCAGGACCAGAATCGAAATTCTCCTTCCTCTCTACCAAAAACGGCGCCTCCTCTCGCTCTAAGGTTTAGTGTGTTTCAACTGTGTTATGACTTATGAGAGAGAGCTGTCTATTTATAGACCTAGGGTTGGAAACCCTAATGGGCCATTTTGGGCTCAATTCAACATATTTAATTGGGCCAGTTCTGAGACCTAATGTAAATAATAAAGTGGGCCTATAATTAATTAATTCTCAAGTCCACAACCCAGGACACAATTAATTAATTAATATTAATTCTTTTTCACAACAGAATTAATACTGACCTACCCTTTTATTACCACGTTATGAGAACGGGCTGCATTAATTGAGAATCCCCATATTTAAGGTTACCGGACATCCATTAATTAATCGGAGCCTCTAACAAGCTCTAACTACAATTAATTAATATCTTATAATTCCTGAGTAGTACCACTCAAACCTTATCACTCGTGCCTGAACTTAATCAGCCTGAAGGACTTTGGCACGATGAATGTTATTGAGCTCCTCAGGGAATGTCCTCATCTTATTACTCGGATATGGTTACCTAAACCCAGTCTCAGGCGGTACTACACGAACTGCTGTTACCTAAGATGCGGATATACAAGCACGTTACTTAGGCTCTCCACCATGGCAAGTCAAAGCAACAGTCAACCCGTGCAAACCCCTGAACCTTCATTAGGGTTTGGACTCAATCAATATAACAAGATCTTGTATTCGCTGATGTCAGACAGCCGAATACATCTCACTGCGGTCCATCAATACGCCACCTCTGCGTACCAGCATGTCAAGTAACCAAGACAGACTACTTATTTCGACAATGTCGCAGCCATCCGGACAGACGTATCCTCATACGTTGTCTCGGCTGTGATCAGATTTATGTCTCACTAGGTCAAGTGATCATACTGTCTTCTGCGATCTACAACACGCCATATGATCGTCCCTATCGGTGAGACAAGAGGATACCATTGTTCACACATGTAAGATTGTTAACAGATAGGAGAAATAAATCGTTGTATACTCATTGTAATAAATGCTTTCAGTATACAAAACCCATCAATCTCCCACTTATACTCAAAGCATAACTAAGCTATTACAGAGTATACAGTTCGTCTATCTAGTCTGCTATCACTTTAACCACTATCAGTGGTCGGCATCCACCTCAGACCCAGCTCATGAATATGTCTTTCGTAAACTTTCTGCGGCAAGCTCTTTGTAAATGGATCAGCAAGATTGTCAGTAGTGTCAATCTTCTTAATCAGCACATCGCCCCTCGATACGATTTCTCGTATGATATGGTACTTTCTCTCTATGTGTTTGCTTGCCCTGTGAGACCGCGGTTCCTTTGAGTTTGCCACTGCACCAGAGTTATCACAATAAATTGTGATGCTCCTCGGCAAACTCGAGATCACGCCCAACTCTAAAAGGTAGTTCCGGAGCCACACCCCCTCTTTCGAGGCGGCGACATATTCCACCTCCATGATGGAGTCAGCAATGCATTTTTGCTTTGAGCTCCTCCAAGATACAGCTCCACCTCCCAGGGTAAACACATATCCTGAGGTCGATTTCTTCTCATCCTGGCCTCCTTGGAAATCCGAGTCTGTATAACCCACAGGGCACAAATCCTCACTTTGATAAACTAGGCAGAAATTCCTAGTTCTCTTCAAATACTTGAGGATATGCTTTACAGCAGTCCAGTGCGCCTGTCCAGGGTTAGACTAATATCTTGCTACCATGCCAACGGCATAACAGATATCTGGCCTGGTACACAGCATCGCATACATGAGACTACCCACAGTCGAAGTGTATGGTACAAGACTCATCTCGTCTTTCTCCCGCTATGTCTGAGGACACTGCCCACCAGAAAGACGAACGTCATGTCTGAAAGGTAGTAAGCCTTTCTTGGCAAGTTGCATGCTGAATCGGGCTATCACAGTATCCACATAGGATGCCTGGGATAAGCTCAACATTCTTCTCTTACGATCTCGTAAGACCTAATCCCAAGAATGTAGCCAGCTTCTCCCAGATCCTTCATTTAGAACTGTTCGGATAACCAAACCTTGATTTCGGACATCACTCCCTCGTTGTTTCCAAATAGGAGTATATCATCAACGTATAGTGCAAGGAAGACCATGCTCCCACTGACACAAAGTCGGTAAACACAACTTTCATTTTCCAACTGTGCAAATCCACAGGATTTAATCACATCGTTGAAACGTAAGTTCCACGACCTTGAAGCCTGCTTAAGTCCATACAAGGACTTCCTAAGCTTCCAGACAAGATGTTCTTCGCCCTTGCTTATGTAACCCTCGGGTTGCTGCATATAGATGTCTCTACCTTCTTCAAGGTAACCGTTTAGAAAAGCAGTTTTGACATCCATCTGATAGATCTCGAGGTCCATATGCGCAGCTATGGCAAGGAGTATCCGGATGGATTTGAGCATGGCTACAGGTGAAAAGGTTTCGTCATAGTCAGTGCCCTCTTTCTGACTATAACCATTTTCCACCAGCCTGGCCTTAAAAGTCGTGATCTTTCCATCCGCCCCTTTCTTTCTCCTGTATACCCATTTGCACCCTGTGGCCCTAAAGCCATCCGGCAAATCTGTTTTCTGGTATACATCCATAGCAGTTATGGATTCAATTTCAGAATCCATGGTGACACGCCATTTGGCAACATCCTTGTCCTGCACTGCCTCTTCGTAAGTCAGTGGGTCAGAGTCCTCATGTCCGTCTTCCAGGCTCAAGTCCGAAGACTCACCCACGAACATGTACCTTTCTGGCTGGAAAATAACTCTCCCACTGCGACGAGACATTGGTGCCGTGTCAAGAGTAGGTGCAGCGACCTGTGGTCATGCACCTTGTAGGGTTTTTTTCGTGAACCGAATCACCAAAACCAAACTGAACTGGATCAATCTATGGATATTGCTCATAATTCAAATTCTCAAAATCCTAGCATGCTCCTATGAATTTAATACGAAGAATTGTGGATTTAGGGTTTACCGTAACTCCGTCGAGTCTGAACCGATCTTTCGCGTTTGAATTCCAAATTCCAATTCAACTACGCGATCTGATTTAATCTGCAGAAACAGAAATTAGAGATCTAATTTCTAGATTAAATTCGAAAATAGAAAGAGAAGGAAGAAAGAAATCTGTTCTCCAGATTAGATCTTCAGGGCTGTGTCCCGGTGCTGATCAGATCTACTACTGGTGAGGACTCCGTAGATCTGTGGCTTGAGCAGGACCAGAATTCAAAAATTCTCCTCCTTTCTTCCCACAGGATCGGTGCCCCTCTCCCTCTCTCCTTAGGGTTTCAACTGATTTGAATCTTATGAAAAATGGCTAGGGTTTCAAAGAGTGAGAGGTCTATTTATAGACCTAGGGTTATAAAACCCTAGTGGGCTCCTGGGCTCAATTCAGCACACTTATTGGGCCAGACCTAGGACCTAATGCAAATAATAAAGTGGGCCTATAATTAATTAATTCTCATGTCCACAACCCAAGACACTATTAATTAATTAATATTAATTCTTTTTCACAACAGAATTAATACTGACCTACCCCTTTATTACCACGTTATGAGAACGGGTTGCATTAATTGAAAATCCCTATATTTAAGGTTACCGGACATCCATTAATTAATCGGAGCCTCTGACAAGCTTCAAATACAGTTAATTAATATCTTATAATTCCTGAGTAGTACCACTCAAACCTTATCACTCGTGCCTGAACTTAATCAGCCTGCAGGACTTTGGCACGATGAATGTTATTGAGCTCCTCAGGGAATGTCCCCATCCTATTACTCGGATATGGTTACCTAAGTCCAGTCTCAGGCGGTACTACACGAACTGCTGTTACCTAAGATGCGGATATACGAGCACGTTACTTAGGCTCTCCACCATGGCAAGTCAAAGCAACAGTCAACCTGTGCAAACCCCTGAACCTTCGTTAGGATTTGAACTCAATCAATATAACGAGATCTTTTATTCGCTGATGTCAGAAAGACGAATATATCTAACTGAGGTCCATCAATACGCCACCTATGCGTACCAGCATGTCAAGTAACCAAGACAGACTACTTATTCCGACAATGTCGCAGCCATTCGGACAGACGTATCGTCATACGCTGTCTCGGCTGTGATCAGGTTTATGTCTCACTAGGTCAAGTGATCATACTGTCTTCTGCGATCTACAACACGCCGTATGATCGTACCTATCGGTGAGACAAGAGGATACCATTGTTCATACATGTAAGATTGTTAACAGATAGGAGAAATAAATTGTTGTATACTCATTGTAATAAATGCTTTCAGTATACAAAACCCATCACACCTTGCACTGAAGAATGTGTATGTGGTGCTGTACCTCTCACAGGAGCACCCACATCTACACGTTCCCCTTCCCTTGGAATTGCATTCTCGTTCTCAATTTCTTGAAGAACTATATCACTCCTTGACTTGTGATTACTCACATACTCATCCTCCAAGAATCTAGCATTGGTGCTAACAACGACTCGTTGACTCTCAGGACAGTAAAAATAACCACCTTTCGTTTGCCTGGGATACCCTATGAACTGCATTACTTTTGACCTGCTTTCTAACTTATCAGGTTCCTTCGATAGTACGTGTGCCGGACAGTCCCATACTCTAAACTTGCACAAACTAGGTTTGCAACCAAGGAAGAGCTCAGAAGGTGTCTTGGGAACTGATTTAGAAGGCACCACATTAAGCACGTAAGCTGCTGTTTCCAATGCGTAACCCCAAAACAAAATTGGTAAGTTTGCATAACTCATCATTGATCTTACCATCTCTAGAAGAGTCCTATTTCTTCTTTCAGTTTTGCTGGGGAGTACCCGGTGCAGTCCACTGGGATGTAATCCCATTTTCTGACAAATACTGCAGGAACTCGTTACCGAGGTATTCGCCACCGCGGTCAGATCGCAGTGACTTGATAGTTTTCCCGACCTTCTTTTCTACATCAGCCTTGAACTCTTTGAATTTCTCAAAGCATTCAGACTTGTAGCGAAGCAGGTAAACGTATCCGTACCTTGAGTAATCGTCAATGAAAGTGACGAAGTACTCGTACCCTCCACGAGCCTGCGTGGACATCGGTCCACATAAGTCAGAATGGATCAATTCCAACACTTCCTCTGCTCGAGACTGACTAGCCTTAAAAGGCCTAGTTGACATCTTGCCCTCAATGCAGGATTCGCAGACTTGATAAGGTACAACCCGAATTAGGTCCAATGTACCGTCATATGCAAGTCTCTGAATCCGCTTCAAGCTGATGTGACCCAGTCTCAAGTGCCAGAGATATGTAAGATCCTCATTGGAAGAAGTAAGTTTTCTCTTCCTAGGATTATCAATTACGGATGAATTACATGCAATACTTGCGGAAGACTTATGATTACAGTTAATAACATAGAGAGAATTATTCAGCATTCCGCGATAGATAACACCGTTATTACCCATGATAGAAACACAACTATCAAAAATAATTGAATATCCATCAATATAAAGTTTGGAAGCTGAAATAAGGTTTCGCCGAAAATCCGGCACATACAAAACATCTCTCAATGTTAAAACAGTATCATCAAAGTACAAGGTGAAATCTCCAATGGCAGCTGCACTCACTTGTGTTGCGTTCCCTATCGAGATGGTAATCTCGTCATTCTTTAGCACCCTCCTCGGTGTGAACCCCTGCAAAATGTAACAAACATGATCAGTAGCTCTAGTATCCACTACCCACGAATGAGTAGAAATTGATGCTAAACATGTTTTTGTTACAAATGCAAATGACGTACCTTGTCCCTTGGCATTCGGACAATCCACCTTTCCGCATCCAGCACACTCGTTCTTCTTTGGAGTGACCTTGGATCTCTTCCACTACAAGATCCTCAACCAGCTCATGCAGAGAATACTCTCCCTTTGCGGCAGCAACTACCTTAAAGTCATGATAAGATTCCGGAAGAGAATTCAAGATAATATCAATCTCGCCTTGCGCACTGATATTACCACCCCGCACAGTAAACTGTCTCATGAGATCAATCACAGACATCATGTGTGTAGTCACTGAACTATCCTCAAACATCTTCTTGCACACAAGATTGTGCACAAGCTTACAGTTAATAGTTCGCTCCACTTTGCCAAAGGCCGTCGAGAGTTCCTTCCAAAGCTCTCCAGCCCTTTCGAGGTGTTCATACTTATGCCTTAATTCTCTAGACAGGGAACCCGTGATGAACCAGAAGGCAAACTCATCAGCATCCTCCCATCTGTCATAGAATTCAAGCTCAAGTTCGCACACTCCTCTTTGAGAACGCAACAGTGGATCCATGTAAAGAACATGTGCTTGATTTTTCAGATAAAGGATGTGTTTGATGCAGAAACTCCATTCATGAAAGTTCAGACCAGTTAGAGGATTGAGAACAAGTATATGATCGACAGTAGACATAGACATATCCGAAATAATAAAGATCTTAAATAAGAACATACATGTTGAACTTCGAAAACAAATGCATTGAAAACCTTTTAATAAATCAAATACAAATGTTTTCCACTAATTGCCCAAGAGTTCCCACCGCAAGCTACACTCGTAGACGTTTACGATGTCACCCTCAACCAGAACTGTGGGTTTTAAGCCCCAATCCATTTAATTTCACTACCATGTCAGGATGCTTTTGACACTAGAAATTAATAATTAGTGAAAACCTTAGACCAAACCATCTCTCAAGAACAGGGATGCAATTCTTGCATTATATTCTAAGATGCTTCTAAGCAATTAACCACAAATTTAACTCCGGCCAAAAGAGACAGTTTAGCATGGCACGTAACCATACCGCACAGCCCTTAAAGCTTTTGTTATCTATAATTTAAATCAATCCTAGAATACTTGTGAAAGAGGTCTACGCAAGCTACACTCGTAGACGTTTACGCAAAGCCCTTCCACTATTCACATGATTTAAATTGTTTGTCTAGAAATCCCAACAACCGTACCCATGCACCTCCGGGAACTAGCAAGCTACACTCGTAGAAGTTTACTAGAACGAGAGATACACTTACAGCCTAGGACCGCTTTGTGGAGGTCTATTGATTTTAATTAAAAAATCTGCTTAGTATTTTTCTTTTAAAAGGTTTCTTTATGCGCACACATAATTTCTTTGTCATTATATTTTCCAAATTTTTGCATGTAATTAAACAAGCCCAAAAATTCCCAAAATATAATCCAACAAAAGAAATTAATCACATAAGCATGCTTGAAAAGCTGTAAATAATAAAAGCGATAAATCATGCTTTTCTTATTATCTACACATGCTTAAATTGTGCAAATAAATCACATATCATACGAGGACAATTAAGGCAAACAAAAATTCCTCGTGGCCCCAAAAATAGAAAATAATATCTATCTATTACAAATTTGAATTTTGAATTAATTTGGATAAATCCAAATCTTTTAAAATCTTCCAAATCTTCAAGAGCCTTCAAATCTGGATACACCAAATCTTTTGGATTTTTAGGCCTTTATGATCTGATGATTTGCCCTAACCCTAATGCAAACCCTAGGGTTTACACGGGATTGTGCAAATCACCAAAACACGAGCCACCGCGACGGGACAGCAGCAGCCGACGACAGCCGAAGTCGCCGCCGCCGCCAGGCCGGCCACCGGCCAGCGCCGCGCACTCGCGCGCGCGTGCCCCCGCGCGCTGCTGTAGTGCCGCGCCCGCGGCCCCTGCCCGCGCGCGCGCCCTGCGTGCTGCGCCACCGTCGCCCGCCGTGGTGCTCCGTCGGCCCTGCGTCGGCTCCATCTTCGTTCTTCGTCCTCGACCCGTCCAATTACAAAATTTGAAAATTACAGAAAAACTATTCTAATTAAAATTTTAAAATCTACACTAATCATGGATTTTCTCGTGATTTTACAAAACAATTCAGCCCTACACGGATAAACCACCGCGGGCTGAATCAACGGGTTGCCACGAGGAACAAAAACCAAACATCCACAAAACAATAAATTTATACATGCATATCGAATTTAATTATGAACAACAGAGCCATAAATCAGAAATCTGGCTCTGATACCAATTGTAGGGTTTTTCCGTGAATCGAATCACCAAAACCAAACTGAACCAGATCGATTTATGGATATTGCTCATAATTAAAATTCTCAAAACCCTAGCATGCTCCTATGAATTTAATACAATGATTTGTGGATTTAGGGTTTATCGTGACTCCGTCGAGTCTCAACCGATCTTTCGCGTTTGAATTCCAAATCTCAATTCAACCACGCGATCCGATTTAATCTGCGGAAATAGAAATTAGAGATCTAATTTCTAGATTAAATTCAAAAATAAAGAGGAGAAGAAAAGAAAAATCTGTTCTCCAGATTAGATCTTCAGGGCTGTGTCCCAATGCTGTTCAGATCTACTACTGGTGAGGACTCCGTACATCTGTATTCTGAGCAGGACCAGAATCAAAATTCTCCTTCCTCTCTACCAAAAATGGCGCCTCCTCTCTCTCTAGGGTTTAATGTGTTTCAACTGTGTTATGACTTATGAGAGAGAGCTGTCTATTTATAGACCTAGGGTTGGAAACCCTAATGGGCCATTTTGGGCTCAATTCAGCATATTTAATTGGGTCAGTCCTGGGACCTAATGCAAATAATAAAGTGGGCTTATAATTAATTAATTCTCATGTCCACAACCCCAGGACACAATTAATTAATTAATATTAATTCTTTTTCACCACAGAATTAATACTGACCTACCCCTTCATTACCACGTTATGAGAACGGGCTGCTTTAATTGAGAATCCCCATATTTAAGGTTACCGGACATCCATTAATTAATCGGAGCCTCTGACAAGCTCTAACTACAGTTAATTAATATCTTATAATTCCTGAGTAGTACCACTCAAACCTTATCACTCGTGCCTGAACTTAATCAGCTTGCAGGACTTTGGCACGATGAGTGTTATTGAGCTCCTCAGGGAATGTCCTCATCTTATTACTCGGATATGGTTACCTAAACCCAGTCTCAGCGGTACTACACGAACTGCTGTTACCCAAGATGCGGATATACGAGCACGTTACTTAGGCTCTCCACCATGGCAAGTCAAAGCAACAGTCGACCCGTGCAAACCCCTAAACCTTCGTTAGGGTTTGGACTCAATCAATATAACGAGATCTTGTATTCGCTGATGTCAGACAGACGAATACATCTCACTGCGGTCCATCAATACGCCACCTCTGCGTACCAGCATGTCAAGTAACCAAGACAGACTACTTATTCCGACAATGTCGCAGCCATCCGGACAGAAGTATCCTCATATGTTATCTCGGTTGTGATCAAGTTTATGTCTCACTAGGTCAAGTGATCATACTGTCTTCTGCGATCTACAACACGCCATATGATCGTCCCTATCGGTGAGACAAGAGGATACCATTGTTCACACATGTAAGATTGTTAACAGATAGGAGAAATAAACCGTTGTATACTCATTGTAATAAATGCTTTCAGTATACAAAACCCATAAAAAATGTTCCCACAGAGGGTGGCAACCACGGTCGTGGAGATAAAACCTAAGGCAGAGGTCGAAGCAAAGGTGGTCGAGGAGCTTCTAGAGATAAAAGTCTCGTCCGGTGTTATGATTGCAACAAAATGGGCCACTACTCAACACAATGTCGAGCAACTAGGAAGAACGAGAAAGCTCACCTCGCCCACATTGATAATATCGAGCCAGCTCTACTTATGGCAATTTTAAAAGAGAACAGCTCCTCGAAGTGTGGTCACACCACGCAACCCCCTCGTCACCAGAATGAGGTGTTTAGAGTTTCCACGAAACTATTAGCCTGGCGACAGATCGCCCGTAAGAGTCAAAGTACTAGATGTACTTGACTGTTGTAATATTTCTTGGAGAGAAAGATTACCAATAAATGACTCAAGAACTTAGAAGTCTGAGTCGCGTGTTCATTACTGTACACGGAAAAGCTTGAAAGCCACTATCTTTGACTCGGGAATTTGGCAGAGTTTCAGCTAGCTCGCAAGTTTGATTTCAAGTTAGGTAACCTTCTTCTGTTGAAGTCCTTCGATATTTATAGGTGAGGAATTTGAAGGTTTGAATTTTCTAGCAGTCAGACACATCGGATTTTCAACCAATCCGATGTTTCTGTCTTCTGAGCGGGTAGGTCGACTTTCCCATAAAGGTATAGTAATTTCTCCCACTTTTTGGCTCCTTTTCTGATATAGATGGTGATTGTTCACCTTTTGTCAAAACTATAGTGTGTCGGCCTGAGGAATCTTGGACTGGTAGTCCAAAGTATCAAGACAGAAGTCTTGGGCTTGCAGACTTTAAGGAATCTCCAATCCTTAAAGTATGTACTTGTCAGTATGTTTCTCATAATATTTTTCTTGTCTCTGAGCTTCGGGACTGGGATTAAGAATCCATGCTAATATCGTCACACTTGCAAGTCCATGCTGGCGACATCATCTATCAGTATACGCTTGGTTCTTGGACTGGTAAGTTTGATATCCGAACTTATGAGTTTAGTATCCGGACTGAAGAGACCATACTCGTCATTTTCGTACTTGTTGTAGACCCAAACTTGTCAGTTCCAGACTCATATATCCAGACTTGTAAGTTTTGTATGAACCTTAGTCTGTTGAATCTTGCGCATCCAGACTGATCCATGAGTCTGATATTTGATCTGCTCCAGCTTACAATTCGATAAAAAGCTTATAGAGGACTTTACATTTTAAGTTCGTACTAAAACTAATCTAGAGACATATTTGGTTAGATCTATACATCAATTTTGAACCACCAAAACCAAACAAAGATAAGAAAATTTCAAACAAATTTCCTAACAAATTTACCAATTTTGCTACTTACTACCGTTTGTGGAAAAGCAACGAAAAAGTGAAGAGAGAGCAGTTGCTTCGTATTTTAGAAGAAGAGAGGTCAACATTTTGGTTGTCTTGTTTTTTTTTAGGAATCATATAAATTTTAATATCTCAATTGATATGTAGAATAATCTTAATATATTATTTGATATCTTAATAAATCTTAATATTTTATTTTAACATATTTTGAGCTAAAAAATCTTATTAGACTAAATAAAAATTTATTTATTATTTAATTTTCTTATTTGAGTTATAAATTAAGTTTTTTTATCTTATATTTTTTTAATGGTGCTCGATATTAAAATAAATTAATACTATAATATTACTAATATATATATATATATATATATATATATATAGGGTAGTGATCAAGTGAGAATAGGAGTTACTATGAGAAATAAGAATAGATCTCGCGATTCCATCTCATCAAATCGACGAACAGGATTCATTCTCAGCAAATTGAAAAACGCGTCATTTTTGCCCCAATGTCCTGCAGTTTTAGCATTTAAAGGCTAAAACTGTAAAAATACTCAAACACAAACAGCAACCTGCATTTTAAGCTCGATTTACTTCATTTTTAGCCTGATTTACTTCATTTTTACATAAATACGAATTAAAAAAAATTAAACATCTTCTTCTTCAAAGCAGCAACATGAACGTAGTCTCTATAAAACTCAATACCAACATCAACAGTTCTAAAAACTCTGCCCTTAAAATACTTCATTTCATCAACACACTTTGGAATAAATGAACCCGTAAGATACAAAAATGCACAAAGTTAACACTAAAGATGCACAATATAATAGTAAATATGAACGTCGATCTGAATAAAATAATTTTTTTTAAACTATATTTAAGCACAATTAACAAAGTCGAGATCGAACACAAATGCAAAATCCAGAAACAAAGAAAAAAAAATTCTGATCGACAGAAGAAATGTAAATCAAATCGAACGAAGAAGGAAGAAAAAATCAAATCGCGCGAAAAAGGAATAAAAAATCTGATGAGATACTATTTTAGATTTTTTTAAAAAAAGCTAAATTTACAAAAATAACCTTAATTTTGCAAAACTGCAGGGTAATCGAGGAAAACTGCACACGAAGTGAAATAGATCATGAGCGTTGAAATCACAAAATCAAAGGTTGAGATTTATTCTCATTTCTCATACTAAAAACTATTCTCATATGATCATTACTCTATATATATATATATTCTAATTATATATATATATATATATATTAAATATATATTTTTATATTTATTTTTCATATTAAAACTCTAAAATTATTTAAAATCTGGTCATATGATTGTAGGTGATGATTTCAACATTATAATCACAATTATGTTCCCGTAATTAACAAAAACTCAATCCCAATGTCCAAAAAGTCAAAAATTAGTATTTTTTGAATGTGTTTAGTTTTTTGGGTATTTTCATAATATCTTTTATTTTTTTTAAGTATTTAAAATATTTTTCACTTTTTTATATTAAGATTCGAATAATAGATTTTATTTAATAGGAAACATTATCAATATCCTATTTTATTGATCAATTATAAAAAAATATTTTAATCTATCATTATATTATACTATATATAATGTTTAATTCTCTTAATAAAAAATATGATTCACCGCTAACAATGTTAATATTTAATTTTGATATGTAGTGGTTAAAATATTTTGCTTCTGACTGAGAGATCACATGTTCAAACTCTCAGGAACATCTTGTCAATTTTATATTTTCATTATTATCTCAAGTTTTCAATAATTTTCAATTAAGCTTATATATGTAGAATATTCGTTATTGAAACACGCCTTCAAAAATAATTTTCCAGTATTGTTTATGTTATTATTTTTTTTTAAATATAATACATAAATTTAAATTTCTTCTCATTTATCTCTACTCGAAGATCATGACTCGAAACTCGAAATATAGTTTAATTATCGATTTAGGACCTCATAGATTAATTATCAATTCATGACCTGAAAAAATCACTAAAATTCTCAATTCAGGACTCGAAAGATCATGCAATTATCAATTCAGAACCCGAAAGATTATACAATTCTCAACCAGGACTTCAATATCAGATTCTGGATTGAGAATTATTTGATCTTTCAGGTCCTGGATTAATAAATCGTCTTTCAGGTTCTGAATTGATAATTTAATTATCTTATGGGTCATGTATCAACAATTCTCCTTAAAAATATTATTCGGGCATGAAAGTTCCCCGCTTAAGTTATAAAAAGATTGTATTAGAGAAATTTATATTCTATTTAATTTTGAAATAAAATCTGTCCATTTTGAAAAAATGTCACGTCCAGTTAGGTCACCATAATACCCGGTTTGAAATATTTTTCAAAGGTTTGTTGATTTCGTTAAAAGAAGAATAATCAAATCCCAAAATTTATAGGCTAAATATATTACAATTACTCGATTAGTATAAAGATAAACCTTACATTAAATTGTAAAGCAAGATGAATCGACAAATCAATTGGGCAGTTTGGTAAGAAATTTACTCAAATTCATTGATAGTTTCAGAGTATTTGGATAGTGAAATGAGATTTCAATTTATAATGCAAATGTTTTTTCTCTTCTAAGTAACTAAAGTAAGGGAAATAATGAAAAATACCCAAAAGTATTGCTCAACTATGAAAAATATTTTAATGTTTTCTTTTTATTGAATCATACTCTAATGTTTAATTTTGTCAATTAAAAATAACATTAGTCATTAACAGTGTTAAAATTTTGATGAATCGTATATTTAATAATGCGTGACATTTTCCTTTTTTGGTATATACACGAAGTATATTGTGATGAGATTAACATATGTTTCATTAACTTTAACAACGCTAGCGATGTAGAGTATTTTTAATTGGCATATTCAAATATTAGGATATAATTTAACGATATAAAAAACTTTAAGATATAGTGTAAAGTATTTTTAATTGATAAAATAAAACATTATAATATAATTAAAAAATAAAATGTTAAAATATATTTTATAATTGACAAATACTTTAGAAAAATTTTCATAATTTTTCCTCAAAATAATTATGGTTGAATTACACCAACTATTTTTTCCAACAAAAAAAAATATATAATATAAGCAACGTTTAAAAAGTTTGTGGCCATTCAAAAATGCACTAACTCAGGGAACAATGCTGAATGTCGTCACACCACTAATATATAGAGATGATCTATACTAAAATTAAAATTTATAATAAATTGAAATGAATTTCAATTTTTTGATTGATAACAGTAATTTCGAGATAAAAAATTATTTATGATAGATAATAAACTAGCTTCACACTCACACGTAATATAAATTGAATAAATAATATCTCATATGTTAGGATTCTTGTTAGAGAAATACTTTCTTACTTTTGATGTTTTGGTGGGTCAAATAATATAAATTATCTTAGTCAGTTTTTTCAGTTTCTAAAGTTCTAAACTGTAATCCTTGTATAGGATCAATTGAGTTGTAATAGAATATAGACTGAAGATCGAGCAATGGAGAATAAACGAGAACTGACTATCATCACGTCTGGCCTTAATCGAAAACTGAGTTGGAGCACTCAGTTTAAGGCCTAACCATACTGACAAGGAGAAGTCAGTTTAAGGGATTATCATACTGAAATGGGAAAATCAGTATGAGGGCGTTTCCCATAGTCAATATGAGGAATTACCGAACTGACTGTGGGAAGTCAGTATGAGGGCTAAACTGTACTGACTCTTAGAAGTCAGTATTAGAAGCCTCAGTCAGACTCAGGCATTTGCTAAATGTAGAAGTCAGTATCAGGCTATCCAAAACTGGGTTCCTCGGGCTGTAAAGGGGTCTAACAAAAAGTTAGTGTATCGTACACTGACAATGGGCAGAGCAGAAAGGAGACCTAAGGCATGGGATACGATTGGAAAATATAATCCATGAGTCTAACGTTTGGATTTATGTGTCTAACGGATAGAAATTCAAATTGCCTTAGACTCTCCTCTCTATATAAAGACCTGCCCTCTCAACCTTAACAAGTTACCTGAACTGAAATTCAAAATCAACTAGTCTAAAGAGACAAATGGCATATTCAGGTCATCTCTCCCAAAAACTCTCTCGGAGTTTTCCGTGTTGTAAACACGAGACTTGAGTCTCTGACTCAAGTTACCCACTGTGCTATCTTCTCCTAGCACGAGGTTGAAGCTTTAAGCTGAGGCTCTTCTTGGTGATTATATCTCTTTGAGATATCTTCACAGCAGTCAGTTTCCTAGTCTGGGATTCAGATTCTCACGGGTGTATGCCAGCCACTTGTGTTCTGGGAAGAACCTCAAAACATCCAACCATTCTGGGAAGAATTAGTAAACATCCACCCACTGCGTCCCCACTTCAACTTGAAGACTGAGTCTACAAGGAGTTCCTAGGTGAGTGCCAAAGCTAACCGAAGGACGGAGGTGCCACGGACTGTGTATAGATCTTAAGGAGGCTTATATTCACTTAGTAAATTATCCAGACCTTGGGTCTGAAGAGTGGATGTAGGATATTGAAATCCGAACCACTATAAAATCTCTGTGTGTTGTTTATGTAACACCCTGTGTAAATTTTAACCTTGTAATAGTTGTTCGGGCTTATTGAAGGGGAAATTTCTTTTAATGAGAAGCATATGAAATTATTTGATTGGAATTGGGAGGATTTATTAAGGAAATTAATCGAAGTTATTAATTTTGGATTGGAGGAATATTATTGAGTTGGTAACTATATTGTGAGAAATTATCAAGAAATTAAAGGAAACATTATGTATGGGAGATTGAGAATATTTATGTTTGAATTGTTCTATTGTAAGGTGGAATTAATCAAGGATTATGAAATATCCTATGATATCATATTGATAATGTGATAGGATATGTATAAGTTTTGGAAGAGGTATAAATAGAAGGAGGAATTATAACATAAGCTTTTCCAGCTTATATTATATGCTTAGAGAGAGAAAGTGTTGAGAGAAAACCTTCATCCACTCCAATCCCGTCAGCCCACATTCCGACGCGATATCCGGCCGACTCCGGCGACAATCCGTCGAACCACCACCACCATCTTGTAGCATTTCTTCAGAGCTTTGATTTGACTACTCGTGGGCTCCGAGAGAACGAGAAACGAGTGAGATATCGGAGGTTGAAGTTGAGGTGGGTTTTGAGTTGCGAATTAGAGTTTAATTCGTGTATTTTGATTTTTCGGCCGAATTCCGGTGTTTTAACCGTAGAATCGTGTTCTCCATCGTGTAGGGAACGTTCGCACGTCAAGAAACATCATTTTGGACGCCGGAAATCCGCTACCACCGCCATGAACAGAGGAGCTCCGGCGAGGTAATGTGTGTCCTCGTTTTTCGTTGTATTTTGGTATTTTGAGGGTATATTCTTGTTCCTCGTAGCCTGAGGAGTCCGAATATGCAATTGCATGTGTCATCGGCCGGAAGAATCGCGAGATATGGCGATTTGCAGGTACAGATCCGGCGAACCCGTGAGGAAGACGACCCCTGTCGGTCGACAGGCGGTGTGTCGATCGACAGGGTGGTCGATCGAAGGAGGGAAGTCGAACGCGTGTGTCGATCGACACAAATCGTGTCGATCGACACAAGGGCGAGTTGAGTGGCATGTTGACACATTTGTGTCGATCGACATAAGGTAGTGTCGATCGACACAAAGTCGTCGATATGGATGTCGACAGAAGGTATGTCGATCGACAGAAATCGTGTCGATCGACAGGGTCAGTCAATATAAATATGTCGACCAGATTATGTCGACCAAGTTGAGCCTCTGTCAACCAGGGCTGTGTCGACCGACACAGACCCTGTCGGTCGACACAGAGGTTGAAGTGTTATGATTTGTTGTTCGATCTTAGTTCTTCCGAGTCCTGTTTATTTACGATTAAGATATAATGTCCTAGGTATATCGTACTGACTTACAAACCCTATTTTATTGTAGGAATTTGAAAGCAAGGATTGTTTGAGCTCATACTAGCAAGAGACATCTAAACTAAAAGCCGAGAACGAGGTGGGAAACTATTTCCGTACAAAACCAAAATGCGTGTTTTACTTTTCAAAATATGTTATAAAATGCTTTGATTTGAAATGAGACTGCTATGCATTGTTTTGTGCTATTATATCTGTCCTCTGTCGTTTCCCATCGACAAGAGAGATTATCTAATGAGTTCAGAACCAGGTTCTCATAACTGCGCTAGAACTCTATTAGTAGTATGGAGTAGCGACTCCATATGATTGGGAATTTGAAGATATAAGGTGGAATTTGTTGTACTTGGATATGGAAATTGTGGGTGTATTTGGATTGGTGATTATGAATGATGAAACATTAAACGATCGGGTCTCAAAATGGATTGCTGAGACTAGTGCACTTAGATGACAGTAGGTTGAGTGTGTTTACATTCCTGACTGATCATCGTTACTTGGAAGCCGGCCAACTTCCAGTTACAAACCTGAAACAGATATAATAACATATAAATAACACGTGCAAAATAAAATGTTTTAGATAGCATGGATCTTTTCAACAAAACCCCATGTCTATCTGTGTGAGTTGCATAGCATGTTTCCTATATAAATGTATGATTTCGGGCATGTTTCTCATTGGGTACGAAAGTACTCAGCCCCTCGCGTTATTTCTAAAACATGCAGGTTAAGCGGCATGGATGGTAGTGGCGGGTGTAAGCTGGTGAAGAAA
>JAPKLW010000355.1:569944-580407 GCA_026898455.1 Plectranthus barbatus
TATAGAGAGAGAGAGAGAGTTGCGTTCAAATCCGAACTATATGTCCTAAATGAACATTGACCATTTATCCATCCACTCATCTTAAATTTTGGACGTCTCATATTATGCCACGTGGCATTTTTAAATTAATATTTTATTAAGTAAAGGGTAATATTTGTATCACATAATTATATAAAGTTGTTAGTTTTGGAAATCCCTATAATCATGCAATTTATAAGTTTTGGAAATCCATATAATCATGCAATTTATAAGTTTTTAATATCTTTTTATTTTTTGTTTCTATATTATATCTAATCAAAATCCTACATTTTTCTCTTCCCTCTCTCTCTTTTCCTTTTCTTATTACGTCGTGGACCAGGGTTCCCACCATCGGCCGCGACACCACCGCTGTTGTCTCCCTCGCCGCCACCCCCACTAGTCACCTCTTCGCCATCAAGTCCGCCGATCTTGCTTCTTCCTTCTTGCTGAGGGACGAGGAATGCCGATCTTCTGCATCAGATTACACGCCATCGTCCACCATTGATTGGTCACTAGCCGTCAGGAGTTGCAGACCAGTCTTTTACAAAAAACGTCCGGCTAGACGAAAATCACTAGATTTGAAGAAAGGTTTTTTTGCTTTAGATTTTACACTTACGTTTACATCCAATTCTCTCGTCTCTTTGATTTCCTTCTTCACAAAAGCATTGACTTCACATTCACAATGACCATGTATCTAATTCTTTCGTCTCATTGATTTCCTTTTTTTCACTCATTTTTTTTCGCTTTGAATTTAGGGTTCACGAACTTAATTTTTTTTAGTAAATGTTGTGTGGCTACGCAGTGCTGGATGTAAGGCACGCAGATGATCGACCTGGCTGTCACTTGGTGGATCGCCTTCACGAGCAGATTTTATTATTTTTGTGTCATATGCAATTATCATTGTTATTTTAGATGAGTGTCATTTATTTGTGAAAAATTGTATCATTGTTCGAATTCCTGTTTAATGGATTGATAATTATTTATTTATTTTCTACATTGTGTGAACTCAATTAATATGTAGCATTGTACGCTGTTTATTTTATCATTGTTACTTGTATTAAATATCATTTTATCAAAATTATCGTTTTAATATTAATTGATTTATAATACACCTCTAAGATCATTTTTATCTTTATTCAATATCATTGTACGAATAATTAAATTTATTTATACATTTAACGATAATATATTAGTGGAAGTTGACAGAATAACCTTACAATGACAGACAAAGCCATAAACAATGACACACAAAGTCATAAACAATGATAACGATTAACTTAAGATTATGGAATAAATCGTGGTGCATTTTCTCTTTTCAATTTATATGATAATAATGGAAAAAATCGTGGGGCATTTGATTTGGTAACTGAATCCGAAAAATCAGCATGAAGATTTAATTCCATTTCAATTTTTCCCGTTTAGGACTAATTTGTCCTTTCAATGATAGAAGAAGTTAGTAAATGGCAACAGAAAATTTGGGACGTCTATTTTCGAAATAAAGAGCTGGATTTTGATCTCTATTCATTCATGAACACATGTTCAGCCATAAACGCACCCCTATATATATAATTCCTTAATTCGGAGGTTCCAGTGCAGCACACCTCAAACTGTCTCTGGACCGCCACTGGTTAGGCCTCCAAAATATTATCATATAATTTGTTTCGTCTGAATAATTCACGTGAGATTGATATTAAAAAATTTATTACTGCATTGCACATTGTGATGGTAGATCGATATAAGAGCACAATGATCGAAGATAAAATTGGGACCATCAAAATTAATTGCAAATGTTGGTTTCTTGATAGGAAGCAAGTCCCCCTCGGAGGGAGCACAACATTTCACCTAATAATTTCTGAAAATATTGAAATCATGTAAAAGTCCCATCTTTTTCATGGGGTAAACATTTTATGGTTTTGTTATTTTCACTGAATTTGGTTTTGTCTGAATCTGAAGGCCATCACATTTCATCTAGTTGTGGATAACAATGAAGGAGGGGGAAAAGGATAACAAGAATTGGATTCTGCAAAAATTAGGGTTTGCTTTGGTCCATCTACCTTCAAATGGAATTTTACTTTGAGTGAAGCTATATAGTTCGAATTTGGTTGGCTAGAACGCATTAATGGGTATAAGCTGTGTTTATGTTGTAAAGATATTATATAATACTAACATATTCTAATAATACATTGTAAGGACATGATACTGGAGTAGAGGATGTGTTGGTTCTTTCGGGGTCAGAGTTAGTTTGTATAGTAGAAGATTTGAAGTGTTGCAATGAACCTTTCGAGCTAGTTGTTCTGTACTAGCTTTGGTTCAGAAAAATAACAATTTGACCGATTGAGATATTATTTAATTAGTTTTCAAGTAATACTCTAACACTTGATCTGTTGAGTTTTAAATCTAGTGCAGAAAGATTAAAGAAAATAGTGAATAACACAAGGATTTATAGAGGTTTGGACCAAACCGTCCTACATTCCCTCTTTAGATCCGCAGTCTGGAATCACTAAGCTGTCAATTATAAAGATGTAAACGATATTGCTAGGTGATGAATGTCGCGTCCACATGTCCACTAGCGCACTCGCCAAGTCCTTTGCAATCAATAACTTCTTCAGACTTGAAGTGTGGGCACACCACCTGGACTTTCAAACTTGACTTGAGTGTTTGAGTTCATATGAAGAACATTAGTCGTTGGTATACACCTGTGATAGTTGCCATCGGATAAGTGACAACTCCAAGATGTTTTCTTACTAAGGGAGTAAGAAAACAAAAGATAGCTCTTGCTAAAAGCACAGAGCCTCGTGTTCAAGAAGTAACACAAGAAGCTAATAGAATTGGTCTGAAAGCTTTAGAATCGGAAGTGGGTAGCATTCAAGAGATCGGCAAAGATCAGAAGATTTTAAGAATTTTGTAAGTTTGATCGGTGAATTCGTTTCATAAAATCGTAACCTTCTCAAGGTGGAATTCGACCTCTATTTATAGATGCTCCTTGGAAGGTTTGATTCTCTTAGCCGATTTGAGCCGTTGTGAGACAAAAGGAACACATCCTGTTGAAGTTTCACTTTTTCTTACTTGCAGTGTCCTTTCTGTCAGAGCAGGTAGATTTTTACTGTGTCGGTCAGAACAACTCTTTTTGCTAGTCCGCGGAATGTTTGCTGGTTCATTCTTGGGGCAAATAAACTTTTGAATACTTCAAACTTTAAGATCTCATTTCTTAAAGTTAAGTCTTGAGAAGTCCCCACTTGTTCTGGCTTGAGTGTGTCTTCTAGTTGGTTGGAAATTGCCTTGTAGGTGACATCTTGCTGATAAGCTCCGAGCTGGTAATCCTCAAGCTGGTGATGATGTGTTAGTCAAGTACTCCTCCAAAGATGTTTTACTAGTAACATAATGTTAGCAAGCAACCTATACAAACCTATTTGTTGGTGAAGAATACACCAGCAAATTAATCCCCTAAGGCTTGTAAATTAGCTTCTATTACAACTTGATAATTCCTATACAGAACATTACAAATTTGAGCTAATCTAGCTAGACACACTAATCTAATGGGATGTTTGACTCATCAAAACAATATATAAAGAAAGAATTACTAACAATATTTCCCAACAGTTCTTATAAGATTTTCATTAGTTATCCAAAAGGGACATGAATGAACCTAATCAATTGGAGTGAGAAAAATTTAAGGATTATATAACTGAAGAAAGTTTAAATGATTTGATATATACTACTCATACTAATATTGCTTTATTTTTTTCTATCTTCATTTTAGAAATTAAAAATTCGAAAGTTTATTAAGCCTAACTAAACTACTGATGAATAACATGGCTAATCTAAGAACTCAGATAGCTCGTTCGAGCCTAGGACAAGGCATCACAATTATTAATTATTCAATAAATATATTTATTACTAAAATATGAATATATCCCTATGTGGTCAGCCAGAATCTGACCAAATAAAATTACTCTTTTATGTTTTAGCATATTAATTTAAAATTAGGTCATCTTTTATGTTTGAAATGCAATGCACGAGTAAAGAAATTGGGCCAAAATGCGAAGGCAAAAAATAGTGGAAAATAGGTGTTATGGAAATCACAAGCCTCCCACTGTCATTTCTTGTCCTTAATTACTATTTAATCATTAATTTCTACAACCACTATATTATTTAATAATAAACACACAACCATATTTTGTCATTTGTCTTTAATTACTATTTAATCATTTTTCCACAACTCATGTTTTTTATTTTGTTATCTTTCAACAAGTCAAACAAGCTAACCTTTTCTAATACAGATTTCGACCCATTTTATCAAAAAATGTTTTTAACTTAAATTGAAATGTTTAATATTGAAATGTATTGAATAAGAAATTTGTAACAATATATTTATTTCAGAAACACACTCCAATGCCCATCATGGATACATTATGTTCATGTGTCCATATATACTAATAATAATTAAAAGGAGTTTTATCAATCTAGGACCCGAAATATATTTTAGTTATCAATTCAGAACCCGAAAGATTAATTCTCAATTCAGGACCTGAAAGATCACAAAAATTCTCAATCCAGGACCCGAAAGATCATATAATTCTCAATCCAGGACCTCAATATCAGGTCCTGGATTGAGAATTCTTTGATCTTTCGGATCCTGGATTGACAAATCATCTTTCGAATCCTGAATTGATAATTAAACTAACTTTTGGGTCTTGGATCGACAATTCTTCTAATTAAAATCGATCACATCACCAATACTATATTATTACATCAAATGTGCATATTAATATATGTTCACGATAAATAAGTGAACGAAACTGATAATTACTTATTTAATAAAAATTGATGTTTTGTTGTTAAAGTTTATTATAATTACCACTCACTATGCACCCCTCGTGCACTACCATTAGTCTCATAATTAACTGTCTTACACAAACTTTAGATTTCATTATCATGCAAATAATCCAACTGTGGACAACAAATATATATGCAATCATTAATCTTGACTATCATTAAAGTTTCGAAGAATTTGGAATCAATTTGTTTTAACTTTTACATATAATTGAGGGCCTTTTTTTTTCAATATTTCCACTCGGCTTGGGATCCTTTTGACCACTAATAATCAATAGAGACAATATTTAACCAATAATTCTTATTTATATTGTCACGCTTTTTATTTTTCTATTAATGTAGTCATGCTTTTTTCCAACGTCCCATCCAAGATAGACAAATTTTCATATTTCTTTTGTCACCTTGAATTAATTATTCCTTCCTCACCATCTTGATGTGAGATTACAAAGAAGATGTGAAGTATTTATTTGATGATGATGATAAATTTCAATTTAATTTTGGGTGTGAATTCGGCCTTGTGCCTACAATTAAATTTAGTGTGTAAATATGTGTGTGGAAGTTAAAGTAATAGAGAAAATTTGTTTTTTAGGGGATAATTTAGTGGTAGAATAGTGTGAGTTCAATGTCTTGAGTTTAAATTCCACTAATATATTGGTTTTGAGTATATTACATTTAATTAAAAACTCCCAATTCCACTAATACATTTAATATCAAGTCCTGAATTAAGAATATTTAGAATTTTTTCGGTCCTGATCAAGTGAGAATTCATTTTTCAACTCGTATCTTTATGCTGGTGACGATATCAATCGTGACACGTGAATTGAGTTCAGAACGTCGTAAGACAGTTCGGGCCATATCCACTACTAGAGGTTCCACCCCGAGCTCAACATTTCACGAAGAGCGTGAGATAGAAACATCTAAACCAATAATTAAACTATGTTTTAAGTTTTAGATTAATAACAATCTTTAAAAATATAAAGTCAAGGTAACAAAGGAGGAAATGGAAATTTATTAATTTGTTTTTATCTATTATTATATTTATTGGAGGTGTACGTAAATAAGAAAATGCGGTGCATGGGTCTCCCACTTGACTATCAAAATTAAAATGGGTGCTTATCTCTCTCTACTTTATCAACCAATAATTGCACACCCAATTTGTGTCTAATATATCACCTGCTTTTCCGCCATCATTCCCTCCCTCCCATAATCCACATATTACTACCATTCCACATGCACATGCACACGCGTATCCAATCAACTATTATCGTTTCATCTACTAAATGTTGATTTTTTTTTTTATTAAATTGAAGTATTAATTGAAGTAGTTTAATTGTCAATTCATGATAGGGGTGATCACGAGTTGAGTCGAGTATGGTCAGATATGAGCTCGATCGAGCTCAAATTTTCAAGTTTGAGCTCGAGCTCAACCCGGTATTGAACTTGTTAATCCTGATTCGGCTCGATCAAGCTCAATTTTTAATTTATTTTAAATTTTAAGAAAAATATTAAATTATTTATTATTAAATAATAAATATAGAAACAAGAATTTTAATTGCATTAAGCTCGAAAAGGCTCGTGAGCGTAGCTCGAATTCAAACTCGATTCGGGCTTGATTTATGCTCGAGTTGAAGGCTCGCGAGTCTATCGACTTGAGTATTATGAAGCTCGAGCTCGAGCTCAATTAGTATTCAGACGATTTTGAGTTTCTTTCGAGTTAATTCTGAGTAGTTCGTGAGTTGGCTTGACTGATGCTTACCCTTAATTATACAAGATCCGAAATATGAATTCTCAATTTAGAACTTGAAACATCCTCAATTTTTAATTTAGAACTTGATTTAAGATCTTGGTATAGGATAAGTTATGTAAAAAATATGTCGAGTGAATAAACTAGGAACCAATCTCAACTATAGATCTTCAACTACTTATATATAACATTTTGCGGAAATATATATAACATTCTTTTTTACCATAAGTAGTATGTTTTTGAACTATAAATAATATTTCAAATATGTTAATTATCATCCAAATAGTGTTAATCTTGATTTATAAAAATACTAAATATAAACATTCTCATTCTTTAACCTATCCAATATGAATCTTGTATGAAAGATCACAAAAATATCTTTTAATTATATATAATATGTGATAAACAAATTCGAATCATAAAAATTACGACCAATTCAATTTTTTACAAAAATATAATAGTGGTAGAGAGAAAGAGTAAGTAATTAATAAAATTTAAATATCATCTGAATTATAAAAAATAAATAAAAATACGTTAAATAAGGCTATAGATCCTAAAATTATAAAAGAATCAAATCAATTCATAGTTATTCATAGAAAATAACTTTTATATAATCAATTTCTCATTATTTTTTTTAATAAGTGTACGTTAATCTCGAAAATTTAGAGAACCAAACAAACCCATTCTCATACATTTATTGTGAGTGTTGTCATGAAGAATGATTGCATGGTGTGAAATGGCATATCAGGACACATATTTGCTTTTGTAGCCCAATGGTGGAAAAACCTAAATTATTTTAAGAGAGAGAGAGAGAGCAATGATGCCCCCACCAATCCAACTTCTCAAAAAGAATCTCCTTTTTTTTCTTGAATTATGGGAGGGAATGTCTGCTAACTTTGGGGAAAGCTCACACACAAAAAATAAAAGGAGATTGCTTGTATTTTCTCTCTTTTTTGTTTGTGCTTGATAGGAATTTGTGTGACAACACACACACACACAAATAATATAACATAAAGAAAAACTCAATCATACAAAAGAAAATTAATCATGAGATTCCCTCCATTTCTCAAAATCTTGATCCCAATAGTTAAAAAAAAAAAAAAAGAAAGTTTCCCAAACACTTTGTTACATGCAGATAACTGGATGTCTGGATCCCACCCCTTGTCCCTCCCATGTCTTCCACCAAATAACCCTTCACCATTCTCTTCCCTTCATGCATCGGTCCACGCCGCGAAAACCGGCAAGTGAGCCGTAGGGATCCAAGCATTCGAGTCGCTCACGAACTCATTAGCCTTCCCCAACAAAGCAGGTGCACCAGGGCTAGCCTCCCTCGAGCTGCTCAAGCTCGTGACCAACGACGACGCGTTCGAGAAGTGGGCCGGGGCCATTGCAGGACCCATCAGATCACCAGAGAATGCAGGGCTGCTCTGATCATTTCCAAGATTCAATGAATTCACATCTTGTGAGCCAATAACACTCTCCGGTGCTCTGTGCACCACCATCTTCCACTCACCTCCATTCCCGACAGCCACGGGCGTGGTGGTGGCGTGGTGGTGATGATCATCAGCCATTGCCTTGCTCCGCCTTGCTATCTCCCCCGTAGGCAGAGTGGTGCTGGCCATGATCTTCTCCACGTCGTACCGTGATATGTCGAAGTTGGTGACGGCGTTCGCCCCTCTGAACTTGATCGCCGCGATGTCGTAAGCCTCGGCCGCCTCCTCCTGCGTGCCTGCAAACATAAACATGATTCTCTCTGTCTCTCACTAAACCAGCCTTAAAAAAAGGTCGAATCCCACTACATGAAAAACCAGCTACGTACAGTCAAAGTTGCTGCATGAATTCAGCCTTATAAAAGAATAGTAAATAAATATTTTAACTTCAATAATCTGATCACACCAACTTACTGAATGTTCCAAGGTAGAGATCTTTGTTGCCGGCGACGCGACCGATCCTTGCTTGCCATCTACCATGCTGGTGATGCCTGCAAACAAGAAGCAATCTGGTTTAATACAACTCAATTGCATTGTGGAATCTCAAGTCAAATAAACTTATGTATATATATCTACCTCGTGACTCCTCTGTATATGGAAGCTCCTCTAGAAAATCCACTGCTTCTCCTGAAAATTGACAAGGGAGTGGCTGTAAGAAAGCAGACAAACCAATACGAGTGTAATGGCAACATAATTTTATATACCTTCTCAAGTGCGCCACGTATTCTTGTCTGCTCATGTTCTTCATACCCTCGACTTCTTGATGGTAGTTTTCGAGCTGCAAACGAAAAAACAGATGTTATAATAACTATCAACCTTCGTACAAATGAAGAGAGAAGAAATGGAAAAGTTACCGGGAAATTGATGTGGGTGGAAGGGCCCCAATATTTGATAGCAGCAAGATCATAAGCTCGAGCAGCTTTCTCTTCCATGTCATAACCACCTGCAACAATTATTACCACGGGTAAATCTTGAGCTTAAATATGCATCTAACTAGATCTTGTATTGAACTTGATGGATCAGAATTCTTACCAAGATAGACTGAAATACAGCAAGACCCCACCAAGAGAAATGACCATAATAACAAGAAGAATCCATGGTAAAAGTCAGATGGTGAACATGAAAAAATAGCAGAATAGTAAAAATAAGAAAGGTACATCAATTTTTTTTTTAAACTTTGTTTGAATATTTTTGGACTTACCTTGTCTTCCTTTTCTAGTCTGCCCCTCCTTCTTGCAGCTGTTATCCCACAAGTGAGCTTCATACCTACCCGTCCAACGATGTCTGAAGTGGGGAACACAAATAATTCACTTATTATTCAATGTTTGAATCAAACCATATTTTTTTTTTTTTTTTTTTGGGAATTTGAAGGATATGGACAAAGCCACAAATCAAGAAAATCATGACTCTTTGACAAAAACTCATACCAAATCTTGAACACAACAGTAAGAACATACAATAATGATGATGATGAACTGACCTCGTGACACCTCTATACTGAGATGTTCTCTGTCCAAATGTGTCGATGGATTTCCGATGAACAGTTGGCTTCTGGCCAAGCTTCTCAGACCCTCTCTTCTTAGTTTCCATGGCTATACAATCCGTAGTTTCGGTGGGAGAGATCTGCCTCGAAGCGGTGATGCAGCTCGACTGCGAGCCCGGACTCATGGACAAGCTCAGAGATTCAACGTTGGTGTTGTTGACTTGTTGCTGATGGTGATGGTGATCCATCCATGCTTCCGACATTTGAGGTATTTGGTGAGCTGAGGTTTCGAGGAGTTGCAGATGTTTGTCATCTTGTTGGTAGATGCCGTAGCCGGAGTAGTAATGATGGTGTCGGAACGGTTCTTGGGCGTAGAAGGAGCGGTCTAAGCTCAGAATCATGGCGTCTCTTGCATGGACGGCGTATTGGTGAGCCGCCGCCATTGTTGCACCCCCCAAGAAGTCCTCGAGCTTCGGGGAGGAATCCGGCACCACACCTTCAACAAAGAAGAAGCATTTAGTCATCTACTCATAACACGAGTTAGTGAGAGATGAGGGAAGGTGAGAGAGAGAGAGAGAGAGAGAGAGACCTTGCGGGTGTGATCTGGAGAGGGCTTCCATGATGCAGAGGGAGCCGTCGGATTTGAGAGGCATGGGGAAGTCGGAGCTCTCATCGACAGCGAAGATGGGAGCGGGACTTGGGAGGTAGAAGCTGGGTGCGACTGCGGAAGTGGGAGGGGGCTGTGTTAAGTGAGAGTTGGCCTCCATTTTCATGTGGGGAGAGAGAGAAAATCCAAGCCAGTTATTGAAATTGCTGCTTCTGTCGTCGTTCATGGCGGACTTCATGTTTCTTCAAAGAGTTCACACACACTTCTTGATCATTGAGAGGAAGATAG
>JAPKLW010000355.1:580507-599174 GCA_026898455.1 Plectranthus barbatus
CTCTCAGATATATACACACTGAATATATATATATATATATATATATATATATATATTTAGTTGGTTTCAAAGAAAACAAAAGGAATGAATTTCAGCAAAGCAAAGGTATGCTGGGAAATGGGTAGCATTCCTCCCTGCATTCCATGGGGATCTGTGTATACATACATACATATTATATATATATATATATATATATAACATGTATGTGATGATGTGTGTGTGTGGGATCTGTTAAAACTTAAAACAAGCAAGAATGTGAATTTTGCTTTTATTTATTTATTTATTTTGGTTGATAAACTATTAAACCCTACCTTTTACCCTGCAAAAACTGATAATAATAATAATAATCACAAATGAAAGACAAAATCCCATGAGTTTAATTCTCTGATAAAATCTTGTGTACATGCAAAATGGCCCATGAAGTAATGTATGATTAAAATCGATCAGTTAAAAGGAAAAACAAATATGCTTGGTTTCTTACACAAACCAGATTATTAAAATCGAACATTTTGTGTTGTGCATTTTGCAATAAAATTGCTGTAAAATAATTAATCCACATATGTGTAGATAGATGTGTGGAGAGAGAGATGTATTGATTTAGAGAGAGAAGGTGGGATAGATGTGATGGGTACTGAGGTGTAGACGTGGGCTTCCAGTCATTTCATGCAGACAGTTTTTATTTACCATTTTCAACATTATTGGTGCGGTTCTGCATCAGCCAGCTCAGCTCGCAAGTTATTCGTATTTCGCTCAAAAAAATTTAATATTGATTCGATATTAATTAAATTGTGCTTGTGCTCGAGTTTTGTAATACTTAATTTAATAGGTTCCTTAATTTAACGAGCTATTAGATTTACGAATTTAATATAATTTAAATATTTTTTAAAAAATTATTATTTGATAATAAATAATTTTAAATTTCTAAAAAATTAAAAAAAAATAATTTTAATCGAGTAGAATCGAACTTGACGAGTTTGACAATAATCTAGCTTGAGGTTAAATATTTGAGTTCCATCGTTGAGCTCAAACTCCACCATAATCGACTCATAATCACCCCTATTATTACTTAATTTTATTTTCACATTTCACTCCTTCTTCATTAAATTTATTAATTTGTATTTTAATATTTTACAATGATAGGGTTTGTATTATTGCCATAGAAAATAAAATTGTATTGAGAAGTATATATAGAGTTTTACAAAAAGATATGAAAATATCTAAATAAAACTAGAAACCCTAAGGATAGATATGATATACATAATAAGTGAATAATAGATTTATTCTATCATCCCCCTCAAGCTAGACGTCGGGTAGCTGGACGAATCGAAGCTTGCAGCGAAAGTCTTCAAACATTGATCGAGGCAGGGCCTTGGTGGAGACGTCGGCTATTTGGACCTCGGAAGTAATATATTCCGTCAGTAACTTTTCATCCTGAACAAGTTCACATACAAAGTGATAATCTATATCAATGTGCTTCGTCCGTTTGTGTGCCACTGGATTTTGTGTAATGAATATGGCGCTGTTGTTGTCGCAATAAAGACGAGGGGGTTGCGGCAAAGAGACATATAGCTTGCGAAGGATGGAAGTGATCCATGATACTTCAGCTGGATTTGCCATGGTGCGATACTCCGATTCACAGCTCGAACGGGCAACCGTGGGTTGTTTCTTTGCACTCCAGGACACTAGATTACCAGCTAAGAAGATGGCATAGCCATAAGTGGAATGCCGAGAATCCGGACAATGCGCCCCATCGGCGTCGGAATAGGTAATAAGATCGCAAGTAGGCCATCGAGAGAAGGACAAACCCAACGCTAATGTACCTTTAATATATCGAAGGATCCGCTTAACCGCCTGAAAGTGATCGGTTGTTAGAGTTTGTAGGAATTGACTCACGTGATTAACTGTAAAGGCGATGTCAGGTAGGGTGATGGTAAGGTACTGAAGAGCACCCACTAGAGAATGATAGCGTGTACCGTCATCAAAACTGTCGCCATCCACGGTGAGAGAAGACCTTACAGGAAAAGGTGTGGCGACAGGTTTTGCATCGAGCAGTTCAGTGCGAGAGAGAATATCGCGAGCATATTTGACTTGGGACAAGAATAGCCCATCATCAGTATAAGTGACTTCGAGTCCAAGGAAGTAACTGAGGCGCCTCATATCCTTGATAGCAAACTCCGAGTGTGTGCGTTTAATAAAGGTCGAGATAAGAGAATCATTATTACCTGTGAGAATAATGTCGTCGATGTAGACGAGTAAATATAGTAGGGTGCAGCCTTGAGAATAGATGAAGAGCGAGGTATCAGTATGGCTGCATCAGAATCCTAAGGAAAGTATAAAATCACTCAGCCGTTGGAACCATGCACGGGGTGCCTATTTGAGACCATAGAAAGCTTTCGTTAGGCGACAAACATGATTTGGAACTGAGGAGGCTGGTCCATATAAACAGGTTCAGAAAGAAGGTCGTTTAAAAATGCGTTCTTCACATCTAGTTGATGAAGAGGCCATGCGCTATGAACGGCCAGAGATAAAACAATACGCACCTTGACCACGGGACTGAATGTGTGCGAAAAATTCAAACCAGGAATCTGGAAGAAACCCTGAGCGACGAGACGAGCTTTATGACATTCAACAGACCCATCGGAGCGATATTTAGTGCGGAAGACCCACTTCAAACCAACAATGTTCATGTCGGCAGGTCGTGGAACGAGTGTTCATGTATTATTTGCTCGTAAAGCATTCATCTCCTCGGTCATTGCGGCGAGCCAAATTGGGTTTTTGGATACGGATTTGTAGTCCTTGGGTTCAGTAGAGGCGAGTAACGCATGATGGAGAGGAGAGCTCGCAAAAAAGTGAGATGTCGCCGCTTAAAAACACCTGCACGAGCTCGCGTGACCATAGGGTGTTGAATGGGCTGGGGCTGCTGAACCGGCGGTGGAGGGACGTTGACTGGAGGCTGTTGGTCGACGGGCTGGAGGGCTGCCGGTGGATTGGAAGGAACGTTTGTGGCAGGGCCTGATGAGTTTTGTATACTGAAAGCATTTATTATAATGAGTATACAACGGTTTAATTCTCCTATTTGTTAACAATCTTACATGTATGAACAATGGTATCCTCTTGTCTCACCGATAGGGATGATTATACGGCGTGTTGTAGATCGTAGAAGACAGTATGATCACTTGACCTATTGAGACATAAACTTGATCACAGCCGAGACAGCGTATGAGGATACGTCTGTCCAGATGGCTGCGGCATTGTCGGAATAAGTAGTCTGTCTTAGTTACTTGACATGATGGTACGCAGGGGTGGCGTATTGATGGACCGCAGTGAGATGTATTCGTCTGTCTGACATCAGCGAATACAAGATCTCATTATATTGATTGAGTCCAAACCCTAACGAAGGTTCAGGGGTTTGCACGGGTTGTCGGTTGCTTTGACTTGCCATGGTGGAGAGCCTGGGTAACGTGCTCGTATATCTGCATCTTGGGTAACAGCAGTTTGTTTAGTACCGCCTGAGACTGGGTTTAGGTAACCATATCCGAGTAATAGGATGGGGACATTCCCTGAGAAGCTCAATAACATTCATCGTGCCAAAGTCCTGCAGGCTGATTAAGTTCAGGCACGAGTGATAAGGATTGAGTGGTACTACTCAGGAATTATAAGATATTAATTAATTGTAGTTAGAGCTTGTCAGAGGCTCCGATTAATTAATGAATTTCTGGTAACCTTAAATATGAGGATTCTCAATTAATGCAGCCCGTTCTCATAACGTGGTAATAAAGGGGTAGGTCAGTATTAATTATGTGGTGAAAAAGAATTAATATTAATTAATTAATTGTGTCCTGGGTTGTGGACATGGAAATTAATTAATTCATAGGCCCACTTTATTATTTGCATTAGGTCTCAGGTCTGGCCCAAGGAAAGTGTGCTGAATTGAGCCCAGGAGCTCATTAGGGTTTACAACCCTAGGTCTATAAATAGACAGCTTTCCCTCACAAGTTGTAACACAATTGAAAAATTGAAACCCTAGTGAGAGAGAGAGAGAGGTGGGCGCTGACTTCAAGGAGAGAGGAGGAGAATTTTCGAATTCTGGTCCTACTCAAATACAGATCTGTGGAATCCTCACCAGTAGCAGATCTGAACGCACCGGGAAACAGATCTAAAGATCTAATCTGGAGAACAACTCCTAATTCTTTCTCTCTATCTTTTTCGATCATTATTAAATCTAGAAATTAGATTTGTAATTTCTTGTTCCACGGATTTAATTATATCGCGTGGTTGATTCTGAATCTGGGAATACAAATGCGAAAGATCGTTTCTGAGACTACGGAATTAAGGTAAATAATTCTTTATCCACGCATTAAATTCAATAGGAGCATGCTTAGGGTTTATGAATATTTTATGAACAATAACCATAAACGGTCCGGTTTATTTGGTTTTGGTGATTCGGTTCACGGTAAAACCCTACAATTGGTATCAGAGCCAGGTTCTGTTTTATGGCTTTGTTGTTCATAATGGATTCGTTATGCATGTTTGAATTTTATGAATGTCGTGGATGGTTTTTGTTCCTCGTGGCAACCCGTGTAATTCAGCCCGCGGTGGTTTATCCGTGTAGGGCTGAATTAATTTTGTAAAATCACGAGAAAATCTGTGATTAGTATAGATTCAAAAATTGTAATAGAATGGATTTTTTTTTAAAAATCTGTAATTGGACGAGTCGAGGACGAAGAACGAAGACGAACACAACAGCGGCGGGCGCGGCAGCGCGCGCGGGCTGGGATCGACAATGGCGCGCACGGAAACGCGCTGCGCACACGCGCAGAAATGAGCTGCGCACGCGCGCAGGCGATCGGCAGCAGCGGTGGCTGTCGTCGGCGGCTGCTGTCCTTGCGGTGTTGGCTTGTGTTTTGGTGGTTTGTACAATCCTGTATAAACCATAGGGTTTGCATTAGGGTTAGGGCAAATCATCAGATCACAAAGGCCTAAATCCCAAAAGATTTGGTGATTGAAGATTTGAAGGCCTGGAAGATTTGAAAAGATTTGGACTTATCCAAATAATTCAAAATTCAACTTGTAATAGATAGAATTTTTTTTTTCTATTTTGTGGGGTCACGAGGAATTTTGTTTTGTATTAATTTTCCTCGTATGATATGTGTTTTAATTTATGTGCGATATTAAGCATGTGTAGATAATAGGAAAAGCATGTTTTATCGCTTTTATTATTTACAACTTTCCAAGCATGCTTATGTGATTAATTTCTTTTGTTGGATTATATTTTGGGAATTTTTGGGCTTGTTTAATTACATGCAAGAATTTGGAAAATATAATAACAAAGAAATTATATGTGCGCATATAAGAAACTTTTTAAAAGAAAAATACTAGGCAGATTTTTTAATTAAAATCAACCGACCTCCACAAAACGGTCCTAGACTGTAAGTGTATCTCTCGTTCTAGTAAACGTCTACGAGTGTAGCTTGCTATTTCCTAGAGGTGCATGGGTACGTTTGTTGGGATTTCTAGACAAATAATTTAAATCATGTGAATAGTGGGAGGGTTTTGCGTAAACTTTTTCGAGTGTAGCTTGCTTAGATCTCTTTCACCAGTATTCTATGATTGATTTAAATTATAGATAACAAAAGCTTTAAGGGTTGTGCGGTATGGTTACGTGCCATGCTAAACTGTCTCTTTTGGCCAGAGTTAAATTTGTGGTTAATCGCTTAGAAGCATCTTAGAATATAATGCATGAATTGCATCCCTGTTCTTGAGAGATGGCTTCGTCTAAGGTTTTCACTAATTATTAATTTCTAGTGTCAAAAGCATCCTGACATGGTAATGAAATTAAATGGATTGGGGCTTAAAACCTACAGTTCTGGTTGAGGGTGACATCGTAAACGTCTACGAGTGTAGCTTGCGGTGGGAACTCTTGGACAATTAGTGGAAAACATTTGTATTTGATTTATTAAAAGGTTTTCAATGTATTTGTTTTCGAAGTTCTACATGTATGTTCTTATTTAAGATTTTTATTGTTTCGGATATGTCTATGTATAGTGTTATCAATATTCTCGCACAAAATTCTCTAACTGGTCCAAACTTCCTGGAATGGAAACGCAACCTTGAATACATCCTGATTGCGGAAGAACACATGTTCGTTCAACAAGTACATTGTCCTTTAAGTGCCCACTACTGAATCCTCGCAAGAGGAAGTAGACTATTACAACGAGTGAGAGAGCACGTAGTTTCCATGACTCACCTCATGGATGAGCTAACTGTGCACAGTGGAGGTATCGACGCTGAGGCTAAGGTCGATATCATACTGAACTCTCTACCCAAATCCTTTGAGAGTTTCAGACTGATTGCTGTCATGAACAAGAAGGAGTATACTCTTAACGAGTTGCTCAATGACTTGATGGGAGCGGAATCGGTTATGAATCCTTAAAAGGTTGCTTTAGCTACTTCTGGTAATCACTCTGCTGTATCGAAAGGTATAAAGCCGAAAAGAGCAATTAAGAAGAAGGCTGGAAAGGTAACTGCGAAGGACATGGGAGTTGTTACTAAGCCTATGGGGAAACTTCGAGGGACAAGTGTTTTCAGGTGTGGTAAGAAAGGACATAAGAGGAAAGATTGTCAGGCCCACAAGGCCAGACAGGGTATGCCATTTGCATGTATAACTGAAGCATGATTAGAGTGCGGCGTTGCTCTTCCAAGAGCTATAAGCGCTGACTTGTTGATCATGTTGTTGTACTTTGCAGGGGACCGTGCCGATAAGGCTGGTGAGTGATGGCAAGAAGATACCAAACTGGATGAAGGCAACGTTTTATGACGGAGCTTCATGGAGTTTTCTTTTCTTTATGTTTTGATGAACTAAGTACATTTAAGAGTTTGTTTGTGGGCCGTGGTTTATCGGCAGGACAAATTTTATCAACTTTCTATGGATGTTTGTTATTTATGATTTCAATCATTTGCGATAACAATGTCATTCATTATGTAATGTTGATTTATACTCTTTATGTTACTTCGATCAAATATGTCCTTTATATTGCATGTAATTCATCCGTAATTGATAATCCTAGAAAGAGAAAACTTACTTCTTCTGATAAGGATCTTACATATCTCTGGCACTTGAGACTGGGTCACATCAGCTTGAAGCGGATTCAGAGACTTGCAGATGACGGTACATTGGACTTAGTCTGGGCTGTACCTTATCAAGTCTTCGAATCCTGCATCGAGGGCAAGATGTCAACTAGGCCTTTCAATGCTAGTCAGTCTCGAGCAGAGGAAGTGTTGGAATTGATCCATTCTGCCTTATGTGGACCGATGTCCACACTGGCTCGTGGAGGGTACGAGTACTTCGTCACTTTCATTGACGACTACTCAAGGTACGGATACGTTTACCTGCTTCGCTACAAGTCTGAATGCTTTGAGAAATTCAAAGAGTTCAAGGCTGAAGTAGAAAAGAAGGTCGGGAAAACTATCAAGTTGCTGCGATCTGACCGCGGTGGCGAATACCTCGATAACGAGTTCCTGCAATATTTGTCAGAAAATGGGATTACATCCCAGTGGACTGCACCGGGTACTCCTGAGCAAAACGGTGTAGCTGAAAGAAGAAATAGGACTCTTCTAGAGATGGTAAGATCAATGATGAGTTATGCAAACTTACCAATTTCGTTTTGGGGTTACGCATTGGAAACAACAGCTTACGTGCTTAATGTGGTGCCTTCTAAATCAGTTCCTAAAACACCTTCTGAGCTCTTCCTTGGTCGCAAACCTAGTTTGTGCAAGTTTAGAGTATTGGGCTATCCAACAAACGTACTGTCGAATGAACCTGATAAGTTAGAAAGCAGGTCAAAAGTGATGTTGTTCATAGGGTATCCCAGGCAAACGAAAGGTGGTTACTTTTACTGTCCTGAGAGTCAACGAGTCGTTGTTAGCACCAACGCTAGATTCTTGGAGGACGAGTATGTGAGTAATCACAGGTCAAGGAGTGATATCGTTCTTCAAGAAATTGAGAACGAGAATGCAATTCCAAGGGAAGGGGAACGTGTAGATGTGGGTGCTCCTGTGAGAGGCACAACGCCACAGACACGTTCTTCAGTGCAAGGTGCAGGACCACAAGTCGTTGCACCTACTACTGACACGGTACCGATGCCTCGTCGCAGTGGGAGAGTTATTTTCCAGCCAGAAAGGTACATGTTCGTGGGTGAGTCTTCGAACTTGAGCCCGGAAGACGGACATGAGGACTCTGACCCACTGACTTACGAAGAGGCAGTGCAAGACAAGGATGTTGCCAAATGGCGTGTCGCCATGGATTCTGAAATTAAATCCATAACTGCTATGGATGTATACCAGAAAACTGATTTGCCGGATGGCTTTAGGGCCATAGGGTGCAAATGGGTATACAAAAGAAAGAAAGGGGCAGATGGAAAGATCACGACTTTTAAAGCCAAGCTGGTGGCAAAGGGTTATAGTCAGAAAGAGGGCATTGACTATGACGAAACCTTTTCACCCGTAGCCATGCTCAAATCCATCCGGATACTCCTTGCCATAGCTGCGCATATGGACCTCGAGATCTGGCAGATTGATGTCAAAACCGCTTTTCTAAACGGTTACCTTGAAGAAGGTAGGGACATCTACATGCAGCAACCCGAGGGTTACATAAGCAAGGGCGAAGAACATCTTGTCTGGAAGCTTAGGAAGTCCTTGTATGGACTTAAGCAGGCTTCAAGGTCGTGGAACTTACGTTTCAACGATGTGATTAAATTCTATGGATTTGCATAGTTGGAAAACGAAAGTTGTGTTTACCGACTTTGTGTCAGTGGGAGCGTGGTCTTCCTTACACTTTACGTTGATGACATACTCCTATTTGGAAACAACGAGGGAGTGATGTCTGAAATCAAGGTTTGGTTATCCGAACAGTTCCAAATGAAGGATCTGGGAGAAGCTGGCTACATTCTTGGGATTAGGTCTTACGAGATCGTAAGAAAAGAATGTTGAGCTTATCCCAGGCATCCTATGTGGATACTGTGATAGCCGGTTCAGCATGCAACTCGCCAAGAAAGGTTTGCTACCTTTCGGACATGGCGTTCGTCTTTCTGGTGGGCAGTGTCCTCAAACACAGCGGGAGAAAGACGAGATGAGTCTTGTATCATATGCTTTGGCTGTGGGTAGTCTCATGTATGTGATGCTGTGTACCAGGCCAGATATATGTTATGTCGTTGGCATGGTAGCAAGATATCAGTCTAACCCTGGACAGGCGCACTGGACTGCTGTAAAGCACATCCTCAAGTACTTGAAGAGAACTAGGAATTACTGCCTAGTTTATCAAAGTGAGGATTTGTGCCCTGTGAGTTATACTGATGGGTTTTGTATACTGAAAGCATTTATTACAATGAGTATACAACGGTTTATTTCTCCTATCTGTTAACAATCTTACATGTATGAACAATGGTATCCTCTTGTCTCACCAATAGGGACGATCATACGGTGTGTTGTAGATCGCAGAAGACAGTATGATCACTTGACCTAGTGAGACATAAACCTGATCACAGCCGAGACAGCATATGAGGATACGTCTGTCCGTATGGCTGTAGCATTGTCGGAATAAGTAGTCTGTCTTGGTTACTTGACATGCTGGTACGCAGAGGTGGCGTATTGATGGACCGCAGTGAGATGTATTCGTCTGTCTGACATCAGCGAATACAAGATCTCGTTATATTGATTGAGTCCAAACCCTAACGAAGGTTCAGGGGTTTGCACGGGTTGTCTGTTGCTTTGACTTGCCATGGTGGAGAGCCTAAGTAACGTGCTTGTATATCCGTATTTTGGGTAACAGCAGTTCGTGTAGTACCGCCTGAGACTGGGTTTAGCTAACCATATCCGAGTAATAGGATGGGGACATTCCCTGAGGAGCTCAATAACATTCATCGTGCCAAAGTCCTGCAGGTTGATTAAGTTCAGGCACGAGTGATAAGGATTGAGTGGTACTACTCAGGAATTGTAAGATATTAATTAATTGTTGTTAGAGCTTGTCAGAGGCTCCCATTAATTAATGAATTTCCGGTAACCTTAAATATGGGGATTCTCAATTAATGCAGCTCGTTCTCATAACATGGTAATAAAGAGGTAGGTCAGCATTAATTCTGTGGTGAAAAAGAATTAATATTAATTAATTAATTGTGTCCTGGGTTGTGGACATGGAAATTAATTAATTCATAGGCCCACTTTATTATTTGCATTAGGTCCCAGGTCTGGCCCAAGGAAAGTGTGTTGAATTGAGCCCAGGAGCCCATTAGGGTTTACAACCCTAGGTCTATAAATAGACAGCTCTCCCTCACAAGTTGTAACACAATTGAAAAATTGAAACCCTAGTGAGAGAGAGAGGTGGGCGCCGACTTCAAGGAGAGAGGAGGAGAATTTTCGAATTTTGGTCCTGCTCAAATACAAATCTGTGGAATCCTCACCAGTAGCAGATCTGAACTCACGGGGAAACAGATCTGAAGATCTAATCTGGAGAACAACTCCTAATTCTCTCTCTGTCTTTTTCGATCATTATTAAATCTAGAAATTAGATTTCTAATTTCATGTTCCGCAGATTTATTATATCGCGTGGTTGATTCTGAATCTGGGAATACAAACGCGAAAGATTGTTTCTGAGACTACGAAATTAAGGTAAATAATTATTTATCCACGCATTAAATTCAATAGGAGCATGTTTATGGTTTATGAATGTTTTATGAACAATAACCATAAACGGTCCGGTTCATTTGGTTTTGGTGATTCGGTTCACGGTAAATCCCTACAAGGTCGAGAGCACACGGCGTCGGAGCTGGAGGCGTGGGATGTGGACAAACCGGAAGCTGGGACGCAGGTGGAGACGCCATTGCGGGTTCAATAAAAGTGGAAATATCCAGCTGAGACATGGGTGTTACATGCGAAGAGGATTCCAGAGGGAAACATAAGTCATCGAAGCGGGCGTGTCGGGTAATATAGATCCGAGAAGTAGATGGATCAAGGCAGCAAAAACTTTTATGATGAGAGGAGAAACCCACAAAAACACAGGGCACACTCCGATGAGAAAATTTATTTTCAGCATAATCACGAAGACATGGGTATACCCGACATCTAAATGGATGAAAATTGGAGTATTGAGGCGACGAACCAAACAGTAACTGAAATGGAGATGAATTTCCAAGGACAACCGAAGGGAGCCATTTGATAATATAGGTAGCCATGCTGAAAGCATCAACCCACATAGACAAAGGAAGATGAGATTGAAATAATAAAGTCAAACCTGTTTCAGTGATGTGGCGATGTTTCCATTCTGCGCGTCCATTTTGAGATGGAGTATACGGGAATGAGCGGAGATGAAGAATACCCTTGGCACCAAAGAAATCCTGCTCACTATGGTTAGTAAATTTCATACCGCCATCACTCTGAAAATGCTTGATGGTTGTGAAAAACTGATTTTCAACAAAGGAAGTAAATGATTTTAATACGCCGAAGAAATCAGATTTTCGGAGCAGTGGATAAAACCAAGTGAAACAATTGAAATCATCGATGAATGCGCAGAGGAGGTAACAGGCGCAGGGGCCCAAAGATGACAATGTATAAGATCTAAAACATGACTGGAACGCTTCTCATTTAATATAAACGGTAAACGAGTGCTTTTGGCGAGTTGACAAGGAGAACAAATAATTGGTTTTGGTAAACATGAATCGACTGAAATAAGACCTTGTTTACATAACAAAGAAATTAAATCAAACGAGGTATGCCCTAAGCGGCTATGCCATGACTCATAAGAAGCACGTAAATGACTTGACTTCAACTGGAAAAGAAAAGACTGCTGCACATGATCGAGTACGTAAAGGCCTGCAATACGCCGTCCTCTTGCTAGAATATCCTTTGTTTGACGGTGCTGAATAGTGAAATACCGGTCAGAAAAAGAGACATCAACAGGGAAATCAGATGTTAATTTGCTGACAGATAGTAAATTTTTGGTGAGAGCAGGAACCACTAAAACATCCAATAAATGAAGAGATTATATGTGAGTTTTACCAATATGAGATATAGGAAGAGAGACACTGTTACCGACAACAACGTGATTAGAGCCGGAGTATGGCTGCGATGAATCGAGAGCACTAGATGTCGGAGTCATGTGTGCTGAAGCACCAGTATCCATCTTGAAACCAATTTGAGGTATTCGGCGCAGAGATAGAACAGCTTGACTGGAACGCGTCGGCCAAATTTGCAGCGGAATGCAGCGAATTTTGAGAGTAGCGATCAGGGCAATACGTCGCGTAGTGACCATCCTTGCGACAAATTTGGCAACGAGGAGGACGATGATTTGAGGATCGTCCGCGGCCACGCTTAGAGGAGTTGCGAGATGAGCTGCCTCCTGAAGAGTTGCGATCGCGTGTAGAGGACTGCTGCTAGCCATGCAAGGCGACTTGAGAAGAAGGAGTCGGATCCATGGAGTCTTGGAACACAGCGAAGCTCTCTGCCTTGGAGACAAGATCGCGAAAAGATGAAAGAGCAGTTAGGGCCATTTGAGCGACGGAAAAGGAAGAGAAAGTTGATCCCGACCCTAATTCACGAAGGGACCAGTGCGCTTTGTCAGTGTCGTCGACGGGACGACCAATAGCAGCAAGTTGATCGCACAGCGATTTGAATTAGCATGCATATTCTGAAACTGAACGGGAACCACGTTTAATCAACTACAAGTCATCATTTAGACGTAGTTCGCGGGTTTTGGATTTATTGCTGAAGGCGGCATCGAGCGCGAGCCAAACTGCGCGAGCCGTAGAACATCCAAGCACTTCAGCCATCGCTTCCTCGGAGAGAGTCGAGAGGAGAAGGTTGAGAAGGCGTTGGTCTTGCTGATGTCACGCGAGATATGCCGGATTCGGCTGCGGGGGCGAAGACAAAGTCGCCGGTGGTGGTTGGGAAGAACCGTCGAGATATTTCATCAAACCCTGACAAGGAGTGGTATTATCTGAGAACGCCACAACAAGAAGTTGGATGAGGATAACCGAATGAAAATCATGTGTATGAGCGTGGACAGAGGCAGAGAAACGGAGTCGGAAGCCATGATTCGACGAGAGAGAAAGAGCGCAGGAACGAACGCCGATCAATAGGGGAAGGGAGGAAAAAAGAGAGAAAGGATCGAAAGAGGTATTAGGCTGAAACCATGATAGGGTTTGTATTATACAATATCTTAATTTATCTTAGTTTACATTAATTTTATAAGTTTAGCATAAAATCCATCCCGCTTAATTATGATATAAAATAACCTTCCGTGTTTATTTTCAATTTTTAGTTAATATTCAATAATTAAGACTGGACGATTCATAATCATAATGTGTTCGTTTTTTATTTTTAAAAAAAATAATAATTAGAACATATTATATTATTTTTATATTAATAATTATAAAATTGGTAAATTCCATAGGTATATTTCCAAATATAGCAATAAGATTTTATCCAAGTAGTAACATTTAATGTTTCTCTTTTTCCTCTATTTACTGTCTGTGGTTTAAATTTGGATAAATCTCAGACCCTTTAACTACTATTTCAAACTTTTTTTTATTTTCTTTTTAAGTTTAAAGCAAACAGAGTTAAAACTTTGTCAGAATTGAAACCTATTTTTATGAAAACTAAATATCATTTATTTTTGCGTGTTTCATTTGAAGAAATTTCTTTAAATCAATTTGATTTTTATTAAAGTCATTTTACTTCTCAAGACCAAAACTTTTTCAAATTTATTTAGAAAAACACTATAAATCGTAGTTGAGAATTAGAGATCTGAATATGGAACTCAAATTCTTGGTCATCAAATAACTTTGATATGGATGTATTTTTATATATCTAAATTATTTAAGAGTGAAATATATTTATTTTAGAAAAAAGTGTATAGTAGTCAACAGCTGAATTTGGACAAAAAGTGAAAGTGGGTTTGTTTGTGTTTCAAATATTCCCTGAATGATGATCAAAGGGCCCCTCTAAAATTGTAATGTTTTTTTTCTGATAATTCCTTTTTTTTAATTTCTAATTTAAATGTAAATATAAAGAGTGTGATGAGAATATATATAATTTGAAAAAAAACTAAAACAAAGAAGATTTCTAATAATTCTCTAAACATCTGCAGAAGCTATTAAGTGAAATTTGTGAATTAAAAAAAATATTAATATACTTATAATCAGCCCTATCATTTTAAAGTTTAAACCAATCATTAATTTTACAAAATCCAAATAAGATTTTGAAGGGTTTTTGCATGGGAAAATAAAAAAAAAACAAAAAAAAGGAGACAAAATTTCTAATGTAAATGATTTGGTTTGGGTGTTGAATGAGAAAAAAATAAAGGCAAATGTGAAAATAGGGCAATTAATAATGAGTGAATCCACCAAAATACTAAGACACACAAAAATAGAAGAGAAGTGAGAAAAAGAAAAAGATATTCCCTTATCTGCAAAACCAAATTATGAAGGTATGTATGCCCCAGCAACTCATCAAAACACCTTTTCCATCTCACTTTCACTATAGTTTTCCACATTCTATTAGTGCTTTCTTTTCAATATTTTTGATAGCTAACACATAGTACATATATCATATTTAGAGATGCCAATTTAGCTCAATTAATTTGATCAAACCAAGCCAAAAAAAATAGATTATGGTTAAAATATTTTGACCCCAAAACTTTCAGCCCGAATAGCATAGGGCCCCCGACCAGGCTGAGTTCGAAATCGATAGACTGAACCGATTAATTTTTATTAATATTTTTTTATTATAATTATATTACTAAAATTCACTTCTAATATTTTGGAAAATGTATCTTAATTATATTTCAAGTTATATATGCTATTTAGTTGAAATTATTTTAATAAATAGTTAAATTCTTACATGAACTTTAATTATAAAATGAGAATATTGATAATATAGAAACATAATACACGTTTAATATTTAAATTGATCAGTGTATAAAGTTTCATTTGCGTTTTGAATATTTTTTATAAAAGATAATCAATATTTTATTATTTAAAAGATTAAAAGAGAGATGAAATAAGTATTTACGTTGAAAATAAAAAATAATTTATAAAATGTTGCCCAATAAACTAACTCAAAAACCAAAAGGCTAGGATTATATCGAGAACTTGTAGCTAAGAAATTTAAACCCATTAGGACAGACCCAAAATTTGATAGATTAATCCGATTGACATTCCTAATCATACGAACTTAACCTAACTCTATCAAATACATTACTTTGTTAGATGATTATTTTAATTAATTAATTCTTTTTAGGAGAATGGAAAATCAACCCCAATTCTTTATTGAAAGTTTTTTATAGTTGAGATGTCTTTAACGAGGCATAAATCAAGAGAAGAAAAGGACATATATATCTATACAATAGCAGACTACTGCATTTTTTATGAAGGCAGCTACTCCCTACCTGCTATTTACATCGACTCATTTAACCTCAAAACGTTGATAAATATACATAGTGTGGGACACTGGCGGATCTACGTTGGGGCTAGGGGCTAGGGGCACAAACTTTTTTTTTTTTTTCTAGTATCTTAATCCAATATTTTATGTGATATTCTATTTATAGAAGAAAAAATAGATGGAAAAAAAATTATGATGTGAAAGGGTTGAAGTTAGACTAAAAAAATTAATAATAATAATAATCACCCCTTACAAATATTTTATGGATCCGCCTTTGGTGAAATAAAATTGACTCTAATACCATGTCAGCATCACTTCTCTCGTTACAAAATTGACTTATCAAAAGTAAGAAGTTTTAGCATGATGTAGAATTACAAGAAACAACTCATGATAGAAGGTACTAATATTGAAAGAAGAAAGTGGTATCACGTGAGAATAGAAACACTCAATCCAAAATTAAACCAAATCTATCGACACATCATACACTCTCTATTTCTCTTAATTTACTGATAGAAGTAGAACCCTAATTACGTACGAGACGTGCCCAAGCGAATAAACGATCCCAAAACAATAATTTTATTGCTCAAAGAAAAGTTATTCATAATGGTATTTAAACACCCAAAAACAATATCCCAACAATATCTTTCCTAAACGAAATTAAATCAAATCAAATCAAACTAGGAAATAAATAACTTATCCTAAAATAACTTAACTAAATCTAAGAAAATAATTAACTTAATTAAAATAACTAGATCAACATCAATCAAAGCCACTGCCCACGAAAATAGGCTCATGCCCGTTCCTGCCAACAAGGATCGAAAACCTCGTTTTCGAATTTAGCACACAATTTTGTTTAATATCAATTTCATCCCCCTTCAAATCAACCTTGTCCTCAAGGTTGAAGTCGGGACAATGAACAATATCTTCAACCAACTCATGAAACTAAGAAAAGTTGGTGACTCCTCTGAAGTTTCCAATGAGTTCTTTTGCTTCTGTAATTCTCCTCCTGGCGTGCCCTCTGTGCTCAATCCCTCGACCATCCTCTACGTCGTTCATCCCCGGTGCAACTCTAGCACCCAGCATCTGACCGCGGCTGCCAGCCTCCGACTCACCACCCGCCGCGCCCAGTCATTGAGACTCTAGCCCAGACATTTGTGTTCTCTCAGATTTGCGATGCCCGTGCCCCGACATTCGTGACCAACCCCCCAACACCTGTCATTGTTGCGCCACCCGTACCTGGAGCACCCGTCGCTGCTACGCCGCTTGCAGCACCCCCGCGCCGGCCGTCCCTCGTGCCACACGTGCACAGGACGTCCTTTACACGCGCGACTGTCTCTGTTGTTACCCTGGCAGCCTACGTTTCTGACATGGCTTCTGCACCTGCGCTAACGACTGTTGCACCGCTGTCACCCCCTTACCTGCACCCAAACCCTTAGCGCCTTTTGCGCTTCCAGCCTTCGTAGAGCCTCCTGCGCCCAACGTGCCGCTCATACCTGGCGCACCCCCAACCTGCGCTGAACCTCCACGGCCCAATGCACCTCCAACGTGTGCGCCCTCCGCGCCCGCAGCTGCAGACTCCCTGGTAGTCACCGTGCCTCACATTGCAGAACCCTTGTGCTGCGATTGAAGAATCGAAATAGATAGGAAGGCGAGTTCAACCGCAATCTCTACCAATTTCTCCCTCATCTCTTGCTCGAATTCTAACCTGATCGACATTCCGGCGAGAACGAGATCCGGCAGGTCGGACCAATTGATAGGAGCAGAACCCTAATCACGTACGAGATGTGGCCAAGTGAATAAACGCTCCCAAAATAATAATTTTATTGCTTAAAGAAAAGTTAATCATAATGAGTATCTAAATACCCCAAAACAATATCCCAACAATATCTTAAAGATATCTTTCCTAAACGAAATTAAGTCAAATCAAATCAAACTAGGAAATAAATAACTTATCTTAAATTAACTCAATTAAATCTAAGAAAATAAATAACTTAATTAAAATAACTAGATCAACATCAATCAAAGCCACTGCCCACAAAATTAGGCTCAAGCCTATTCTCGCCAACAAGGATCGAAAACCTCTTTTTCGAATTTAGCACACAATTCTGCTTCATGTCATTTACACACTCATCTATAACCACTTCATCATTTCTGCCATAACTATGCAACTATATATTGGTTTGGTTTCATCATATCATCAACAAGGTTTCACAACTTGAAATTAATTGTGTTGGGTAGGGTAAATTTATATCCCATATCCGAAAAAAAGAAAGAAAATACTTCAATGGATATAAGAGTTTATATTACTCCAATTAGTATGGAGTATTAGATCTTTTGTGGAATACCTTAGAACAAAATCATACAGGCTAATTCGAGTCAAGTGAACAATATTAACTAATATCGGAGATTCGATTTCAACAAATAGAGTCATTTATGTCCTCTATAAATATATCTCTACAGGTTGAAATATATTGATTTTTCTGAGTAGTCAAGCTTAAAACATACTTAATCCTTTATTTTTTTATATTTTAAAAATGTAAATAGTATAGGATTAAAGGATTATTATTTCAATAAGTTAAAGAGTACTCTAATAGTCTAATGTACTCAACTTCAAAAAACAAATCACATAATTTTGTAATTAATAAAAGTTGAAGGGATTAAAAAGGAAATAGACCAAATTTCAGGGGGCAAAACGAAAATGTGTTGAAATAGTACACTGTTATATGTCTCACTGATCTCACCACCTTTCTGCTTCATATCATTTACTATTTTATTGCCATTTTTCTTTTTAAATTTCCCCATTAAATTCCAATTAAATGGCTTCAATTTCTTTTTTAGCTTAATTATATCTAACAATCAACAACTACCATACCAACAAGATTCAATTTTCTGTATGCAAATTAGTAATTGCCTTCTGTTAATTTTTTCACATATAAATGAAAGATCCATTTTTTTAGTACTAAGCTATATAAATGGTTGCACCAAAATCAACTAGTTAAACTTCAAATTCTAAATGTAAAAAAAAAAAAAAAAAAAAAAGAAAGAAAGAAAGAAAGAAAGAAAGAAGAAGAAGGCAGACACCAAGTAGGAATGAGAGGTCACAATCTAAGGGTAATTGTATGGTCACAATCACCATAGATTCCCTCCTATATATGTATCTGTGAATAGATAAATTAACTGCCTCATTTTTAACACATATTGAGTAATGCTATACCCAACCATCAAAATAAATTCAACT
>JAPKLW010000356.1:0-40862 GCA_026898455.1 Plectranthus barbatus
CGGACCGAAATGGAAAATGGGACTAATATAATGGGACGGAGGGAGTACTAATTTTAGCTAACAAATTTGTTCTCAAGTTAAATACTATGAAGTTCACATTTGGTTTTTTTTAATAACCCAACTTCACTAAACAAATTTTTATTGAATTGATATCTGAAAAGGTAATGGACAAGTTGACTAATTTGTACTTTTGTAGCCTAGTTTGAATTACGAGTTTCAAATTTGATGGATTAATGATGATCCTATTAATATTTTTTATCATACTTATAATAATGATTAATGATGAGACTAGAAAATTTGGCAACAAAAAGTTACATTATGGTGAAAACCCTAAATGAAATGATATCAAGTTTTTAAAATCTACTTAATTTATCTGAAGTGTCCTTAATGTTATAATGTACTTCCTCCATCCCGGTTTATCAGACTATTTTTTTTTAGGCACGAAAATTAAGAGCTGTGAGTATAGAATGAGTTAGTGGAATAAATATTTTAATATTGAGTGTGAAAAGATTGTCATTTTTTAAAATTGACCAATTTAGTTGGGACGCCAAATTTGGTAAGAGAGCCTATTTTGCTGGGACGGAAAAAGTACTTAAATTTTTTGCTTGAAACATTGATTTTTTTTCCTTCAAATTTTTACTTTCTTCGTAAATATGAAATAAAATTAATAAATAGACCATTTATTTAAGAATATACATAATTTATGATTATTTGAAAAATAACAATAATCCGTTTAAATATCGTGGTTCCTAATCATCTTCAAAAAAACTGTTCTCAAATTTACCAACTGGTCCAACTCCACTAAAACATGTCATTTAACTATGGATTTTCAAAATAAACTAGGGGGTCAATTTTGGTAAAATCGGAAAGTTGGAGGATGAAGTCGTCCGACTATAAATACAGCTGTTCTTTGGCGCAATATATCGCAAAATCTGTATGCATGCACTCTACCGCGCATTGATCCTTCGCACTTTGCCGCGCATTGATCCTTTCTTGTCGGTTACTTCAACCCTTACCAGTTGTTGCGCCGAGAAGAAGTGCGGATAGTCAAGAATCTTGTGATCTTTTCAGTTTAGCCGATTATTTTGGTGTAGAGAGGTTTAATTTCTTCCGACATTCGGGGGTTTGGCGTGATTTTGAGGTTTGAATTTGATCGTTCCTTTCGTGCTTTTCTTTGATTGGTGAAAGCGTAATCGGTCGGACATGAAATCGAGCGACGCGACTTCGTCTTCCTGCGTGGACGATGGAAAGGACAAAGAAGAGACGCCGGCGGCGGGGAGTATCGTAGTCGGTTATGCTCTCACTTCGAAGAAGGAGAAGAGCTTCTTGAAGCAAACACTTATTGTCTCAGCTCGGTAATCATCTGAAACTTCTTTTTTATACCTTGCTTTATTCTTTAGGTTGGTTTCTGTAATATGAACTCTCTTTGCCTCCTGATGCATGCGGAGACTTTCTTGGCGGAATCCACTGTTTTCCTTATCTATTATAGGTTATTGTTTTTTTAATAGTCTCCCCACTTGAAATGGATAAATTTGGTTTGATGTGTGCATTTTTATTGGTTGTATAGAAAAGTGAGATCATATTTATCACCTTTAAATTATTACGTGATCATTGTATGAGGGCCGGTGTGCTGGTGCTGACAGTTTTTTGCAACTTTTTGCTCGACTTACCTAACACCTCCCATGGTTTCTTGAGGAATCTTGTATGTGGCAATTGTTATTTAGAGAGAATATTCTATCGCATGCGCTACAGTCATTCTATTTCTTGACCTTTCAAATTCTAAATAATCAAGCTGCTTTTCCACTACAGAGGAGGATTTGGTATTGATTCTTGTCCCTACTGCTTCTGAATTTCCGATAAATTAGTACTCCACTCTGAAGAACTCATTTAGTGATGGCTGATGTAGGCTAGATTAATAAACAGTTTTTGAGAGTTTTATTTGGCTTGAAATTGAGTTATTAGGTGTTTCCTTCAATTATGTCAGACTTGAGTGGACCAGTCATTGCTAACGAATTTTTTCTTCTCATAGTGTAATAGTTCTTTAGTTTGCACTAAAAAACAAGTACAGTATGGAATTTTCCTATGATATTTTATTGGCCTATATCCTTAATCTAAGGAATTCTGGTTGATGATGCTACAAATATCTGCTTATTCTTTCTATTCCAATTTACATATCAATATTGCGCATATGTTTTTAACTTGTTCATCATGTCACTTGACAACCTATGTTATTGTACTGGAAAAATGGCTCACTTAAGGGGTCATATTATCTAATGCAGAAATAAGGGTATTCAATTTGTTCCAATCAATCTGACGAGTCCTTTATCGGAGCAAGGTCCATTCAATATTATTTTACACAAGGTTTGAGTTCTTATAGTTGAATTTTTATGTTAGCCGGTTGGAAATGCAATGGTTAGAACTTCTATTTTTTATATTAATAAATAATTGTTGATAGCCATTTCACCATCTCTGTCGGGGATAGTAACACTACAGAACCATATCCTTTGAACTGCAAAATTTAGTGGAAATGTGCACAACAGGAAAATATGAGGTTGATTTGCACATACTAGAAATGAAGGTCAAAATGAGTGAAGGATTTTTGCACTCTATGTGCTGCCATATATATTTAGGTTACCTGTTCTCTATTGATATTAACTTATACAATAAAGAATAACATGATTCGATGGGATATATTATCCCTTTCCCCTCGACCATGGTTTTTGGGACTCAAAAACTTCTGGACTTGAGAATTACCTTTTCCCTTCTCTCAATTTCTATTACTGCTTCTACGTCCAGCCTTCGTGTAAACTTCCAAGTCTACACCAATGGTATAGAAGTCTGGCTAAATCCTCTCCTTCGTGCTAACTTCATCATTGAATTTCTTGAAAGCCCCATTAGCCAGGTTAAGGAATGGCAGACTTCCAGGAATATTAATCTTTCTAGTCATCTGAACTATTTTATGGCATCACTTTTGTTTATACAGAATAGCTCAGGACTAGTTCTGGTACTTGACATTACAACTAATTTTTTTCTCATTGGCCAGTGAGTTTCTTAACAGTGAATTTTGACCAACATAAACCAGCAGCTTCAAAGTTTAGAAATTAGAGTTTGTAACGTTTTTCACAAACAAAGAGCTAGTTCATTGCTAAGTCACGCCACTATCAATTGTGTTCAAATACTTGCAGTTATTTTCTCTACCCACTTGCCAAATATATTTTTAAATCAGTTAATCTGTATTCTGTATATCCTACCTTGTTATGCGATGGTGCTTCTGTCAAAACTCTCAATGATTAAAAAAATGTAAAATATAAATTTATAGTATGATAGTATGTTATTTCATTGTCTTCATCCTTATTGATTGATTACTCATTTTGATTTCAGTTGCAGGGGAAGGACTGGTCCCAAAGTATAAAGGTTTATCTCCCACTTTGCACTGCTTTATAAATTCATTATTGTAAATATTCTTCTGCGGACTTTCTACCTTGAAAACTATGCCAAGGTCTGAACTCTTGGTACGTGCTAAGAAAATTCGTCCCTAACACTTAGTGTCCTAGGTGATTGTAGTCTAAATGTGGTAGTTTGAACTTCCAGAGCATCTGAGGCTTAAAAACTTCCTTTCTGACCTAATTGTAGAATTTTCACTCTCCTCGTTCATAATTCCTTTGCAGATAGATTCCCTGAGAATCAAACTAACAAATATTTTACTTTCTGGGATCTAGTATGTTTGTGCAGTTCTGTAAGGAACTTCTTCATTTTGATTATCTTCAGTTGGGCTGACTTGACATTGCATTTGAATTGATCAGATAGTAGGTTTAATAGTTCTGTGCATTTTTAATGATAGAATTACACATTCACATATAAAAATGCCCTTTTGGCTTTAGGCTAAATGGCTACTTTGATTTGCAGTATATTATGGATGCTTCAGTTGCATGAATGACTACTCAGTAAAGCCTTTTAAAACATCTTATTACATATTTTTTTAATGCAATATCTCAAGAAGTGTTTCCTGACTTGATTTCAGCATGTGTTAGTGTTTAGTAGGTTATTGTTTGGGCAAGAGAACTTGTTTAGCATGTTTTGTTGCTAAAACTAGAACTCAAGATTGTGTTATGTCCTCTTGTTTCATCTTTTCTGTAGAGTGCATACGAGATGTGATATGCAGGTTCAAACATATCAGAGATGCAAATGTTCAAACACATCGGAGATTCAGCAAGAAGGGTTCAAGAGGATATGTTAGAAGAACCAGAAGAATTAGATTTAATTTAGACTTGATTTTCATTTATTTAATACTAGTTATTAAGTATAGAGTCAGTTATCTATTAGAATTCAAGTTAGTATCAAGTTGGGCTCTTGCATGAGCTTTATTATTTATTGTGGAGGTTAGTGTTAGGATTATCATGTTCTTATTTAATCAGTTTTTGGGCTGACAAAAGTTTTATTTTTAAGAATTAATATTATTGACTTTTATTACACTATTCTATGAAGGCATTTTGTAGATTTTCTGCTATGTTGCATGAAAGAGTTTTATATTAGTGAAATAAATATGTTAACTTGACCAAAATATGATACACCTTTCATTTATAATGTAAATATTACCAACCTGGACTTCATAGTTTCTGTCATTGTTCACTATGGATGAATTCTTAGCCAAGCTCAGAAATATAGGTCTTTTCTTTTTATACATGATTGCAGCCTCCTTCTTTCAACCTTATTATGTTTAATTGTTGCATTAAAGGATTATCAGAGATTACATCCAGAGGTGACAGTTGTTGATCCTCCTGATTCCATTCAGCATTTAAGCAACCGTCAATCGATGCTTGAGGTGGTTGCTGATCTGAAATTGCCTCACACTTATGGTATTTTATGCACCACAAAGATTTCCCAGTACTTATGATCATTCTGCCTTTTTCTTGCACGCAGTACTATTAATCTGGATGGGTTCTTTTGTCTCTTTGCTCAGATATGATCTGCCTGTTTTGTTATTTTCTGGTACACGGGTGTCAAAGATATGCGATAATCTTACAGGCTACTTTATATGCTGTTTTTTTTTGGGTATGATTGTTGCAGGCAAGATTCTCATTCCAAGGCAATTGGTGATTTCAAAATACCCAACTTCGATACCCGATGAAGTCACTAAAGCAGGGTTAACTGTACCTCTAGGTAATCTAATTTTCACTATATTGAGAACAATCAAGTTCAAACTGGTTTATGAACAAATAAGGCAGGGAAATAATCTTTCTACTCAACCTTTGCTCCTGCTATTAGTGGAAGAATGTGGATAGTGTTTGTCCTCCCTTTACAGCTGGATTTCTTCAAATTTGGTTTGGGGCCATAACCTCAGCCAGCATTGTATGAGTACTAATCCACAATGAACCAAATTCATGGTGCTTTTCTACTTACAATTCTAGAGTTGGTAAATTATTTGGTGGGATAATGAGAGTTGCGTAATGAGCTGATTATGATATATACCTATATACATATATATACGACAGACCATATATATTATGTGTAGTATCTCTTTCCATAAAAAACATAATATTTTCTCTTTATTCAGATTCTTCCATGAGTAGTTGCTTTATTATCTTTTAATATAGATTTAACTTTTGTCAAATTCTGCTGTTTCAGTTGTGAAACCACTTGTAGTGGATGGAAGTGAAAAGTCTCATGAGCTCTACCTTGCGTACGATCATATTTGTCTATCTGAACTGGAACCTCCTATGGTTTTGCAGGAGTTCATTAATCACAGTATGAGATTTTATGTAGTTGTCATCAGTCTTTCAGCTATTGCCTGCTTGCTGAAATTTAATGAATTGTTTACCACTCTCTTGTAGATGGTGTCCTCTTTAAAGTTTTTATTGTTGGTGAGTCTATTAAAGTCGTCAGGCGTTTCTCTCTGCCTGATGTGACTGGAAGCAACTTATCAAGAAATACTGGGGTGTTCAGCTTCCCACGAGTTTCTTGTGCTGAGTTTTCTGCAGACGAAGTTGATCTGGATCCTGCTGTTGCTGGTAAGTTCAATTCCCCCTCCCCCCAGCAGTAATTACATCACCATCCCTATCGTGGATGGAGCGCTACGTTTTAAGTTGCTTCTTGAAATCCTGTTAGGCAGGAGCTATGATAGAAAAATTGATGATGATGATGATGATGTATTATAATAAGGGTGAAAAACAATTATATTTGTTCACTCTTTAATGCTCGAAAACTTGTCCCCAAAGTTGTACCTTCCTCTCGGTTGAACTGAGAACATCTCACAATTCCATTTAATGCCAACTAAAATGATTACTGCAGAACTTCCTCCGCAGCCTTTGCTTGAGATGCTTGCAAGAGCGCTCCACCTTCAATTGGTAAAATTCATCTCCATTGGAATTTGGCGTTATACTTTTCTGCTGTTCTATCAATTTGGTATCATGATCACATACTTTAGTAATTCTGTCTTGAATTGCTATATTATTAGGGACTTCGGTTGTTCAATTTAGATATCATTCGCCAGAAAGGGTCCAAAGATCAGTATTACATCATCGACATCAATTACTTCCCTGGTTAGTTTCCATTAATCTTATTAGAGCTGCGTGCATTGCATTGTTAGAGCCTTCATCTCTTTTCACTTATTCAAATTATTCACTGTTTTCATCTCTTTCTGCAATTGCCACTGGAGTGGTTTAATAAACAAGCTACTCCAGTTCTGAAACAAGAGTGAAGAGTTTTAGAAACAGAGAAGTGTGCCTCACAAGACTTCATTATCTCCATACCTTTTTTAGTGCTTTGATTCTGAAGCAGTCAGTACATTTGGTTGTTGCAGGGTACGGAAAAATGCCGGAATACGAGAGCATATTCACAGATTTTCTTCTCAACCTTGCGCAAAGTAAGTGTAAAAAATGAGGTGCATATGTTCATGGGGATGTTGGAAGGTACATTCATTAAGAATGCTATTTTTTGTACTAATGCTTGTTTTGCCGATATGATCCATCAAAAGAATTCTTCATGTGTTTTGCCTGCCCCCTCACTATCTCAAGCTCATTGTTGTTGTTGATAGTTTAACAATATCTTTGAAGGATGTAATTGGTATAACTGGATATTGTAAAACAAGCTTCTTTCCCCAAAATTTCCCATTCCGATTAGGTACTAAGTTTAAACCCAATTTCCTAGCTTTGCGGCCTCAAACAATTTCCCCTGTAGAGTTGGTGAGCCTTGGGTTTTGTTTGGTTTTATTTCCACTTCAAGGAAATGTCATGCATTATTTAACGAATGATTCATCAATATTTTTTCACCATTAAGGATTGAGGGTATTTTTAATGGACAAAAATCAAACATTAGGATATAATTCATGATAAAAGAAACATTAATTTTTTTTTTTTTTTACATTGGATGGTATTTTTAATTTACAAAATGAAATATTATGATATTTTTCATAGTTGATTAATAATAGAGGTATTTTTTATAGTTTTTCTCATTTTCAAATTTATGTATTTCTATCCTACTATTAAAAGTCAAGTAAATAATAAAATTAAAACTAAAAATAAAATTGATGAAATATGATGTAATATTTTTTAGTAGAAAATAGTAATATTGTAATTATTTCGAAGTTTTCTTATTTAATACATTACTATTCCAAATCATTATCTAGAGAGAAGGTCTTGGGTTAGGCAGGCCTAAACGATTTAGGCGGGTTTTATCCATTAACCCAAGCTTTAAGCGGGTTTTATCCATTAACCCAAGCCCAAACCCATATAATATACCCTATTTGGGATGGGTGAACCCATTTGGGTAGGATAAAACCCGCCTAAACCGTTTAGGCCTGCCTAACGCAAGTTTTTGCCTTATCTAGATAATATATTGTCTCCTATGAGACATGCAAGATATTTCCGTGGATTTCATTCTGTTCAAATTTGGTCGGCATCCAAGAATTCCAATCGAGATGAAAAGCATTCCTATCGAAGTTAGTTTATTCTTAACAGAATGAGTGTATTACTATCACAATACACTATATATGCATAAAATGCATTCTCATTGGAGACATTGTGACACCGTGCCTTAATCTTCCGTGATAAATAATGTAACAATCACAAAATCTATACCAAACCTCAAAACATTAATTAATTAAAAAATAATACATTAATCACAAGGATTAATTAACATAATTTCTTGGTAACTGACTTCCCATAAATCCTAAACCACAATAATAAGCTAGTGAGATACTAGCTATCCCACCCAAAAAAAAAAAAAAAAAAACGCAAGCATCATCGGAAAAACCCATGGCAATATCCAAAGTTGGTGTTGGCGGCAGCAATATTATTGATACTGGAACTCACAACGCCGCCGTGGGCAGGAGGTTTAGTCTCGTACTGATCGAAAAGTACTCCATTCCCGGCGGGTCTGCTGGGCATGAACGCATTCATCATCTTCGCCGCCTGCTGATTCACATTCTTCCTCAGCTCTTCCATGGCCTCCTTCACCTGCTCCAGCTCCTCCAGCCCTAATTTATTCACCGGCGACTCCCACCAGTAATGGCTCTGGTTGGCCCTGCGCATGGTGTCCAAGGTCTCCCCCCTCCTCCTCTCGGCCTCCACTTGGCTGAGGAAGTGGCCCAGCTGCATGTTCAGCTCTCTCACGCTGGCGTTCCTCTGAGCCTCCACCAGATGGAACGGGTCGTTGGTGTTCGTGTTCGTGGTGGGTCGGGTCAAGAACCGGTCGATTATGGAGTCGACGTTGGGGTGGCCGAAGGAGAAGACTTTTCCGGCGGGGGAGAAGACGATGATGGCGATCTCCACCCCGCAGAGTGTGCAGAGCTCGCTGGCCTTCTTGAACAGCCCCGACCGGCGCTTCGAGAAGGTCACCTGCAGGTGGTTTTTCACTTCGATTTTCTCGATCTTGATCTTCTGCCTTCCCATGCTGGTTTTCTTCGCCATGGTTGGTTGTTGTTGTTGATGATGATGATATATTTTGAGAGGAATGGAGTCCAATTTATAGGTGAGTTGAGTTGGATTTGTGATTTTAGTGTTTGAGATTTGATTTGGGAGTTAAAAAAATCTTCTTGAATTGATTGTTTGGATTTCGTATTTTTTTTTTTTCAGGTGAAGCCAACATGATTAGCATGATTTTGTTTGATTAAGGAAGAGAATCAAATAAAAACAAAGAAACGTTTGTTTTTAACATTGACTTTATTACTAATTACGAATACTAATTTAATCCCTACATCTTACAAATTTATGCTTCTTAAAAGGGTAGTAACTATTTTTTTTTTTTTTTTTTTTTTTGAGGTAGTAAATAAAAACTTAAAACTCGTCTAGGTGAATAATTTTATAAGGGCAAAAATATAAACAATTAGGGATGTCAATCTAAGTCATTTTTATTGAATTATGGGTTATCCAAGTTCGGATTAAAGACTCATGACCTTAATCATTTAATTTCTGTTTCAGCCAACAAATTTACATATTATAATGCTATTAAAGAATTGACCTTGTTTTGATCCTTTAAAAGAAGGAAATCTTGGCCCAATACTACGATCAGACCCATATGGCTCAAGCCCATTATTTCCTCAAACCAAAGAGTCTTTGTTATCCAGCTAAAAGCATGCGACTGAAGGAAAATATTTTTTCCCCAAAGCAACAACCTTGTGTTCAAATATCTTTACATAGGGTATATTTATGATCGTAAAGACACATGAAAATTATTCTCTCCACCCAAGCAATACGCTATATAGGGGTTGATTTGGTGAGAATATTCCTTATCGTGAGAAATGAGAATGAATATGGTTCGTTGATTTAATTAACATCATCAACAATCCAGATTACATAAAAGCTTCAACAAAAAACGCAGCATTTTATTCTCATTTTACTTCATTAAAGAGCAACATAGTCATTACGAACAATGAACGAACTTCAGTTATGTTCATTTTATCTACTATATACTTCATTTTATCTCCAATCTGCTTCATTAAATTCAAAAATAACATCTATTATTTGAAGTTATACTTCATCTAACGGTCATTGTATCGCTCGTGTGATTCATTATATCTACTGAGATTCTTCTTTTAATCTTCACTTAAGTTTTGCACACATTTTCATAGGTTTAACAATCTAACAAATTTTTCTTTCCTTGGATTTAATTGATTGTCGCTCCCTTCAGTTTTGATCACATATGGAAGTAACACTTTGATGGTTTGAGGAACTAATGCAACATAATCATCTTCAAACATATTCTTTTTCATTGATGAATAGTTATAGTTAGCAATTGAGTCATCCAAATGGTTTATAAAATTCATCCAATACTCTAAATTTTCTCTCTTTGTAAGGCTTCATCGTATCAGCACATTCTGGTATAAATGAATTTGAGAACAAATAAAATGAACAACATGTTACTAAAAATGAAATCAATAAAAAGTAATAAAAAGGAATAATCGGAGTTTACTAAAAATGAAGCTGTAATACCAAATACTAATAAATAATACACCACTACAGATGAATAATAAAAAAGTAAAAATGAAAGACTTCAAAAACTGTTTGAAATAAAAATTCTCAAAACAATATATCAAAAATAGTCCATAACTTATCATGAAACTATAACAACAAAAGAAATATAAACTTAGAAAGCGCGAAAATTTAGAATCTAACCTTCAGAACCAACATCCATGATTGAATATGAATTAGTTAGAATTCGATCGCAGAAATACAAAATATGAATTGATGAAGATAAAGAGAACACAAATAGGAATTAATATAAAGAAATCTCAAAACTTATTCAATAAGAAAATCAAGATCTCATCGGAAATACAATGAATTACAGATCAAATTGCGCGAAAGAAGGTAACAAAAATCTGATCACTGGAGGGAATAAGATACTTAAAATATGTTAAATGACAATGATACCCTTAAATATGTAACAATGAAGTACATGAAGGATAAAAGAACACGGAAATTTTTTAAAAATGGCCGCATATCTTGTGTAATTAATGAGTATTTAAAGAAAGCTGTAAATGACACGAGAAATTTATAGAGGTTCGGACTAAACCGTCATATACCCTCTCTTCAGATGCACAATCTGGAAATCACAAAGTTGGGGATTACAATGATGTCGAATGATCTGTTGCTAGCTGATGAATGCCCGCGTCCACCGTCCACTAGCTCACTCGCCAAGTCCTACATTCTTCTTCGCTTCTTCAGATCGAAAGAGTGGGCACAACACTCAACCTACAGCTGATCGTGGGAGTTTGTATTCTTCCTGAGAACGTCAGCTTGCGGTATACACCCGCGATAGTTAACCACCAGAGAAGTGGTATCTTGAAGAAGGTTTCTTACTTAGACAGTAAGATACCTAAAGAAAAACTTAGCAAGGATTGCTAAGTGTTTCGTGTCCAATAAAGTACACGGTGAGTTGATGGAATATCTTGAAAGCTTCTATTTGTTTGAGTGTAGATTTCAGTGCTTTCGTAGAAGGTAAAGTGTCGTATCAGTTTTGTTAACCGTAACCTTCTCTAGATGAATTGCAGCCTCTATTTATAGGTGCTCTTTGGAAGGTTTGAAATTGGATCTGTTGTGAGACAAAAGGAACACATTCAATTGAAGTCTTACTTTTCCTGACTTGTAGTGTCCATTATGTCAAAGCAGGTAGACTCTGCTGCTTTGGTCAAAACAACTCTCAACCAATTTGAGGAATGTCTACTGGTGGATTCCTTGAATGAAAAAACTTTAAGTTTTACAATCTTTAAGATCTCATTTCTTAAATTTTGGACTTGTGAAGTCCTCGCTTGTCTTGGCTTGCTTGTGCCCTCTAGCTAGTTGGATATTACCTTGTTTGTGACGTTTGCTAGTGAACTCCTTGGTGATGAATCACCAGCTTAGTGATGATGTGTCAACCAACTTCCTCTAAGTAAATATTTGTAAAGATTGGAAATCTTTTATTTCACACACGCGATAAAGAGTACAATGTACATGTATATATAGCTAGCTATGTAAATAAATCTAACTAGATACAAAAGATATATATGAAAGATATGAATATATTTCATATCTATCTAACACCCCCCCGCAAGCGAAGACGTGGGAGTAGGGCACACTCAAAGCTTGAACTTGAATCTTTCGAAGAGTAGGCGACCCAAGCACTTGGTGAATATGTCGGCCACTTGGGATTCGGATGGTACAAAATCGGTTGACAGACGTTTTGATGTGACCAGCTCACGGACAAAGTGATAGTCGATGTCGATGTGCTTTGAACGTTTGTTTGAAACCGGATTTTGCGTGAGAAATAGAGAGCTTGCATTGTCGGACAGTAGCAGCGGAATTTCTTTTGGACACATGTGAAGCTCACGTAACAGCGCCGAGACCCAAACAAGCTCTGTGGCGGTATTTGCCATAGCTCGATATTCTGATTCACAGCTAGAGCGGGAGACAGTTGGTTGCTTCTTTGCGCTCCAAGAGACGAGATTTGGACCCAAAAAAATTGCATAACCATACGTCGAACGGCGAGTATCAGGACAACGAGCCCAATCTGCATCAGAATATCCTAACAAATTTAGAGAACCGCGAGAGAAGACCAGACCATGTGAGATAGTCCCCTTGATGTAGCGAAGTATTCTCTTTACTGCTTGAAAGTGGTCGATTGTCGGACATTGCTGAAACTGGCAAACTGTATTCACAGAATAAGATATGTCCGGATGTGTAATAGTCAGATATTGTAAAACACCGACTAAGGAACGATATAGAGTTGGATCGCTGAAGGGTTCACCCTCCTTGGTGAGCGACACGCCGGGTGGTAAGGGCATAGACACGGGCTTGGCGTCGATGAGTTCATCGCGCTTTAGAATGTCATGAGCGTATTTGGTCTGACATAAGAACAGTCCATCCGAGGGATAGGATACTTCCAGACCGAGAAAATAACCGAGACGGCCAAGATCTTTAGTCGCAAATTCCTTGTTTAGGCGTTGGAGGAGAGTAGACAAGGCAACGGAACTGTTGCCAGTGACAATAATGTCATCGACGTAAACCAGTAGAAAAATGAGAGTGGAGTCTCTCGAGAAAATGAATAAGGAAGTGTCTGAGGCGCTGCAGATGAAACCAAGCGACAGAATAAAAGCGCGAAATCTTTGATACCAGGCGAGAGGAGCCTGACGAAGACCATAGATAGCTTTCTTCAAACAACAGACATAATCCGGATGACGAGAATCAGCAAAACCAGGTGGTTGTTCCATATATACAGTGGAATCCTGAAAACCATTCAAGAAGGCATTCTTGACGTCCAATTGATGGAGAGGCCAGGAATGCATCACAGCAACAGATAAAATAATGCGCACGGTAGATGCCTTGACAACAGGACTGAAGGTTTGAGTAAAGTCAAATCCAGGAAGCTGACTAAACCCTTGAGCCACTAGACGAGCCTTGTAACGGTCGACAGATCCATCGGCCAGAAACTTCGTACGATACACCCATTTGGAGCCAACAACATTTGCATCAGAAGGGCGCGACACCAGCACCCACGTTTTATTTGCATGAAGTGCCGCAAGTTCCTCATGCATGGCGCGAGTCCACTCAGGCACCTTTAGAGCAGATTTAATGCCCCGAGGTTCTGACAACACTGTAGAAGCAGAGTAAAATGAAACATAGTTAAGATCAACAGGGTACCGAGTTTTGAAAATACCAGACTGGGCGCGCGTTTGCATGGCATGTGTGCGGACAACGGGTGGTGGATTCGGGACATTAGGGTTAGGGTTTTCTGGAGCTGGTTGGTTGTCATCTGGGACAGGAGGCGTGGGGGAAGGATTATGGACGGCTGCGAGAGGTGGCTCATCGACTGGACAGATATGGCAGGATGAGGTAGCCGACGGTGGTTTGGCAAGAGACATGATTTCGGGCTGAGGCCGGAAATCGGAGGGGCTTGTAGTACCTAGGAAGTCGGAAAGTTTTAAGGAAGATACCGAGGAAGCGGAACTTGTAGAGGTGTAGGGAAAAAACGATTCATCGAATCGGGCATGTCGAGTGGTATATATACGAAAGGTTGAGGGATCTAGACATCTAAAACCTTTATATACCGGGCTGTAACCTAAGAAGATGCAGGGAAGACTTCGTGATTGAAACTTATTTTTAGCATAATCACGGAGACAAGGAAATACACGACAACCAAAAGGATGAAAGGAGGTGAAGGAGGGGGTTCAGCCATTTACTAGTTCATAGGGGGATTTATTTTGGAGAAGCGGACTAGGTAGGCGGTTTATAATGTAAACAACAGTATGGAAGGCATCTACCCAAAGGGAGAGGGGAACAGAGGAGTGAAAGAGTAATGTTAATCCATCTCAGTTATATGAAGGTGTTTGCGTTCTGCCCTTCCATTTTGCGGAGGAGTATAGGGACAAGAGAGGAGATGATGGATGCCGGAAGTAGTGAAAAGGTGTTTGAGTTTAGAGTTCGTGAATTCAGTTCCACCGTCACTTTGAAATTTCTTAATGGAGCATGAAAACTGATTTTCAACAAGAGATTTAAAATGAGTAAAAACCTAAAAAAAATCAGATTTCAAACGTAAGGGGTAAAACCAAGTGAACCTAGAATAGTCATCAATGAATATTGCATAATAGCGAAAACCAGATGAAGAAGTAACAGGCGCAGGACCCCATAAATCACAATGCACCAAATCTAGAAAATTGGAAGTACGTTTATTAGAGGGTGAAAACGGCAAATGTGTATTTTTGGCTAATTGACAAGCAATGCATAATGTAGGCTTTGGAAGTAAAGAACTAAAAGAAACTAATTTCTGTTTTTGCAAAAGAGAAAGAACGGCTGGAGCTGGATGACCTAAGCGAGAGTGCCAAAGCTCGAAGGATGCTCAAGGAGCAGGGGAGAGAGGCGCAGCAAGAAGAGCCGAGGGAGGGGAATCCAGCACGTACAAGCCATGCTCACGTCTGCCGCTGGCGAGTATTGTCCCGGTTTCCCGATGTTGAACCTGAAAACCAGAGTCATTAAACAAAACTTCGACAGGGTTATCATGACAAAGCTTACTTATAGATAATAGGTTTTTGGTAATGCCAGGAACAACCAATACATTATGCAGGCGAATAAAATGAGAGATAGAGTAATAACCCGTATGAGTTATGGGCAAACGACTACCATTACCAACAGTCACTTTGTCAGAACCAGAGTAAACAGAGACGTCGTCAAGAGAGGCAAAGTCGGCAGTGATATGGGCCGAGGCACCGGTGTCAAGATACCAATCGGACACAGGAGCAGGAGAGAGCGAACAGTTTGCGAAAAACGCATCTGCTAGATTCGCCGATGGGGTCGACCTGGAAGCACGATCAAAGGATTGGTCGAATCTCCGTGGGCAGTCAAAAGCGTCATGATTTAAATCACGACAGAAGTAACACCAAGGACGACGACGGTTATTGTTATTCTTCTTTTTGTTGCGGTTTTGATTAGATTTCCCACCACGATTATTCTGAGATTGATTGTCGCGACCGTACTGTGTTGTGTGGAAGGCAACGGCTGAGGAGGCAGGCGCAGCATCCGTAGATTTCATGAAGAGCTCATGACTCACCGCACGAGCGAGGATGGTGTCAAAATCAGGAAGTGGTTCAATCGCGAGTTGCGCCGCGGTGAACGATGCAAAAGCGGACCCTAGGCCGCGTAAAAACCAGTGTGACTTATCTGATGGGTCGAGAGTGCGGCCGATTGCTGATAGTTGATCACATAGGGTCTTGTATCGTTGGCCGTAATCAGCGACGGAAGAATCTCCGCGTTTAATGGATAGGATATCATCCTTGAGACTCAATTCACGAGCCTTGGAAGCGTGACTGTAGGAGCGAGACAGAGCCGCCCATACGTCGTGAGAAGACTGGCATCCAATGATTGTAGCCATTGATTCCTCCGTGAGAGTAGACACCAAGAAAAGCTTGATAAGTTGGTCCTGAGAGTACCACTTTGCAAACGCCGTATTTGGTGAACGACGGCCAGCAGCGTCGGATAACTCGCATTCCGGCGGCGGACGTGATCCATCAACATATGGAAGAAAGTGTTGAGTAATCAGAAGGGGCTCGATCTGCGCATGCCACAAGAGATAATTTGAAGAGGTGAGTTTAATATTCACCATGTGGACCATGGTGGACAGAGGGAGGGTGGGAATATCAATTTTCGGAGCAGCCATGTTGACGCCGGCGCGGGGAAGAGGCGCAAGAAAACGGCGAGCCGAAAAATCAAAACTAGGGTTTAGGCAACTAGGGTTTAGACAGTTTGGCTGATACCATGTAAAGATTTGAAATCTTTTATTTCACACACGCGATAAAGAGTACAATGTACATGTACATATAGCTAGCTATGTAAATAAATCTAACTAGATACAAAAGATATATATGAAAGATATGAATATATTTCATATCTATCTAACAATATTTATAGTCAAGATACTAATATAGTTAGTCACAATAATTTATAAAACTAATCCAAGTTATTCTTGATTTGTCTAAAATTACAATTATTAATAAAATTATTTATAGTCTTACAAAATAAATTATTTAAAACTAATTCAAATTATTCTCTAATTTATTATATAACATAGAATACTAAAATGTATATTAGTATATATTAAATGAGTAGTAGAAAAACTAAAATAAAATATTGTATTGTCAAAAGAAATGTTCGAGTTGAATGATGGAGATGAATAGTGAAAAAAATGTAACTATAGAATATAGTAGAATTAATGTATTGTAAAGTTTGCTTGTGAACTAGGACGCAAATAGATATTCAAGTTGATGGATTGAAGTGTGGACATTAATTTAGTTCAAAATTTGTGGATTTGTCTAATTAAATCGAGTTAAAATTAAGTTGAAATATTTAATCTGAAAAAAATTTAGTTTGAGGCCCAATTGATATGATTATTTTATTAATATTTGTATCATGATTATTTAACCAAAAGAGTAAAGGTTCAAATATATTATACTATTGCGATTTTCTCAAATGCATTACGAACAACACATAATATTAAAATATATGATGTAAAATGGATGGTCTTGGTTATCCTTGGGCTGTTTATTTTGTTGAGCCCAACTAACTCCGAGCCAAATACCTAGGTTGTGTTTATGGATTGTGGGCTAGTTCGGTTGGTTCGGGTTTGGCGGTTCGGGTAGTCAGTTAGGGCTGTTTCAACTGCTCCCACTATATATAGGGCTTGACCCGGTTTCATTCATTCATCCTGAAATCCTAACCCTAAAACGTGCGCCGCTTTCCCTCTCTCTCTCTCTGAAAATCGCTCTCCCTTCTCTCTTCCCTTTTGTGCGATCAGAGTTGTTATTCCGGTGAGCTTTGTGAGATCGAGAGTCCCTGAACCCTAGGCAACCTCTTACCCTTTCCCTTTCGGCCGGAGGAAGGCTAGAACTCACAAAGGTGAGTTCTGAGCCACCACTTTTGTCCCTCGCTACTTCGGGCGGGCTTGAGGTGCTTTTCATCGGAGATCCAACCGTCGGAAGCTCGAAGACAGTCCAAGCTTCAAGATCGGATCCAGATCCGAAGTGGAACCCTAGCTCAGTCAGGGCTAGGTCGAGGTCCGGGCGAAGTAACAGGCCGGTAACAAACGAGCGCAGGCATGATACCCAACAGTGGTATCAGAGCCAGGTTCCTCGCGAGTCTGCATGCCTGCTTCCCCCGTCGAACCTACGTCGTCGGTGCCCCAGGGCACGAAAGGTAATACGGGGTTTCCCTCTCCTAGGGCCCCGCTCAGGTATAGGGCTCGCTCTTCTCTACCCTCTCTTCGTCGAGTCGGTCTAGATCTAGGGCTATCTGTTTACATCTAGGGTTCAGCAGTTCGGTCCGGATAACCGCGACCTGCTGGACATCCTTCTTGCTGTTCAGATAACCGAGGCAAGTTAGGATCCCTCTGCTTCTGTGCTTTACTGAGTGTTAATGTGCGCACTAGGGTTAGCACTTTGTGTGAATCGTTTCGTCTTCCGCTGTAATCTCTGTTTTCCTTGCATTGTGATTACTTACTATGTGTTGAATCTTGAAGCATCTGTCAATTACTCTACACTTAGGAAAAAATTTTCTAAATTTTTGTCCCCTGAATAGAGTTAAAATCTTTCTGTCTTTTTACCTGCTTGTGGTTGTACATTCTGTTCTCTTTATACTCGTCAATACCTGTGTATAGCTCTGCCTGTTTTGCCAAAAAAAATTTAACTATGGCTTCTGGCATGTCTTCTAGTGGTTTGACTCCTTTTAATGGTAAAACGGACTTTACTATATGGAAACAGAAATTGAATGTATCATGATCCAACAAAAAGTCTTAAGGGCCTTGACTGCTGAATTTCTTGACAGTGACACCCCTGAAAAATGAACTGAAATTGATGAATTGGCGCGTTCTGTCATTATTCTAAATCTGTCTGACTCTGTGCTTAGGAAAATAGGCAAAGTAAAAACGGCTAAAGAGATATGGGACAAGCTAGATACTCTGTATACTGAGACCTCATTACCTAGCAAAATGTATCTCCTAGAAACCTTCTTTAGGTTTAAACTGGACCTTAATAAAGACATAGATGAAAATTTCGATGTCTTTAATAAGTTGATACAGGATATTAAGCTCACAAGGGATGAGCATATAGATGAATACGCTCCCATAGCCCTTTTAAATGCCATTCCTGACTCCTATAATGATGTTAAATCTGCCATTAAGTATGGCAGAGATACTGTCCCTTAGAAACCGTTATGAGTGGCCTAAAAAGTAAAAAACAGGACCTAAAATGGGGGATAGCCAGAAATAAGAATAATAATAATGAGATTCTCAATGTAAGGGGTAGATCTAAGACAAGAAATGAGAAAAACAGAAATGATGACTCATATAATAACAGGGATGGTAAGAAATCTCAATCTGATTATAGGGGCAGGTCTAAGTCAAGGTCTAAAGGTAGGAAATATTACAATTGTGGGGAATATGGTCATTATTTTAGACAATGCCATAAACCTAAGAAAGAAAGAGGTGAGAGTAGTGGTTCTAATGTAAATACTGCCAAAGGAGAGAACCTAGGTGATGTGTACATGGTTTCTGACTTTGATTGCTTGAATTCATTACCCTCTTCTTATGCCTGTGCTGACAAATTCTGTGCTACTGAGTGGATTTGGATTCTGGCTGTACCTTTCACATTACACCTCATAAACAACATTTCTCTAGTTTAATACCTGTTGATAAAGGCTTTATCCTGCTTGCTAATGAGAAAAAGTGTAGAGTAGAAGACATTGGTGATGTAAAATTGAAATTTGTTGATGGCTGTTCATAAACTCTGAAAAATGTGATATATGTTCCTGATGTATGTTTTAACCTGTTATCCTGTACTGCATTAGAAGATGATGGTTTGGAGGGCAGGTGGGGAAAGGGAATTATGAAAATTATGCAGGGATCCCTGGTTGTTTTTAAAGCAGAAAAGAAAAATAACTTGTATGTGTGCTGCACTGAATCTAATCCTTATGTGAACTCTGTGAACTCTTCTGAAATTGATGTTTCTGTCATTTGGCATAGGAGATTAGGCCACATGAGTAATAAGGGTTTGGAAATTCTTAAAAGGGAAGGTGTTTTTGGCTCTGAAAATGTATCTGCTTTACCTTTCTGTGAACATTGCATTCTGGGTAAGCAAAGTAGAGTCTCCTTCCCTGCTCATACCCCACCTAACTCCCCCAAGAGCTCCTCCATTCTTGAGTACCTTCATGCAGATGTGTGGGGGCCTGCTAGTGAGCCCACTAGGGGAGGAAAAAGATACTTTCTATCTGTTATTGATGACTTGTCTAGAAAAGTTTGGGTCTTCTTAATGAGTCACAAGTTAGATGTGTTCTCAACTTTTAAAATTTGGAAAAATCAGATAGAAAACCAGACAGGGAAAAGGGTTAAAACACTTAGGACAGACAATAGTTTAGAGTTTTGTAATAACCAAATGGATGATTTCTGTGAGGTCAATGGTATAAGGAGACATAGGACTGTCCCTTACTCACCCCAACAAAATGGGGTTGCAGAAAGGATGAATAGGACAATATTAGAAAGAGTCAGATGCATGATGGCTATAAGTGGTCTAGATAAAACCTTTTGGGGGGGAAGCAGTCATGACAACCACCTCTCTAAAAACAGATCCCCCTCTGTGCCTCTGCAAGGCAAATATCCTGAAGTTGTCTTCCTTAATAAACCTCTAAATCTGTCCTATCTTAGAGTTTTTGGCTGTGCTGCATATATTCATCAAAGGGGTGACAAGTTAGACCCCAGGGCTAGGAAGTGTGTTTTTCTGGGCTACCCTGAGGGTACAAAAGGTTATAGAGTCTGGGATATCACAGATTTGGACTATAAAGTCATTATAAGTAGAGAAATAACCTTCAATGAGCATGAATTTCCTTGCTCCTCTAGCTCTCAGCCTCCTACTCTACATGAAGGTACTTCCAGTAAGGTGGAGCCTCCTAGGTTAGATAATAATGTCAGTCAAGGGGAAGATAATGAATCAAATTAACATAATGTAACTAATGGAACTGAGTGTCATCCTGAAAATGTTGATAATGATGACTGCATTAACCAAGGTGGAGCCTCCAATTCTAATCCTGGTACCTCTCATGATATTAACCTATCTGATTACAATCTGGTAAGAGATAGGTCTAGGAGGCAGGTCACCACAAATAGGAAATTTGATGAATATGATTTAACTATGCATGCTTTAAATGTTTTTGAAGAACTAGATGGTGATGAACCAAAAACGTATAAGCAAGCTCTTCAATCCCCTAACTCTAAGTTGTGGTTGACTGCCATGCAAGATGAAATTAACAGCCTTCATGAAAACAAGACATGGACCTTAGTTCCCAAAACTAGTAATCTGTCTATAGTTGACTGTAAATGGTTGTACAAAATTAAGCATGATGGTAAAAATGTTAGATACAAGGCTAGGTTAGTTGCTAAGGGGTTCACCCAAAAGGAAGGTATTGATTACTCTGAAATATTTGCTCCTGTTGTTAAGTTTACCACTGTTAGAATGATGCTTGCATTAGTTGCTTATCATGACTGGGAACTTGTGCAAATGGATGTGACCACTGCCTTCTAGTATGGTGACCTTGATGTGTGCATTTATATGAATCAGCCTGAAGGGTTTAGTGATGAAAAACACCCTGATTATGTTTGCATGTTGAAAAAGGCACTATATGGTTTAAAACAGTCTCCTAGACAGTGGAACATCAAGTTTGATACTGTAATGAAAACTCTAAAATTTGAGAGAAGTATTCATGATCACTGTCTCTATTTCAAGATTGAAAATAGTGTGCCTACTTTCTTGCTCCTCTATGTTGATGACATGTTAATTGTTAGTCCTAACATGAATGCTATGAGAGCTGTGCAAGTTCACCTAAGCAAACATTTTAAAATGAAAGACTTAGGTAATGCTAGGAGAATTCTTGCCATGGATATTGTTAGGGACAGAACTAAATCCACACTGATTCTTAACCAGTCTGCTTATATTTCAAAGATTTTGTCTAAGTTTTCCATGCTTAATGCTAAACCTGTCAATGTTCCCTTGGCTTCTCATTTTTTGTTAAGTAAGGACTAGTGTCCTAAAACTGATCCTGAAATAGATGAAATGAAACACATTCCATATACAAATGCTATTGGTTCAGTTATGTACCTCATGGTCAGTGCCAGGCCAGATATTGCTTACAGTGTTAGCCTGTTGAGTAGATACATGTCAAATCCTGGTAAGCCTCATTGGGAAGCATTAAAATGGCTGCTCAGATATCTAAAGCACACACAGAGCACTGGATTGAGATTTTCTAAGTGCACTAATGTGGTGAATCTAGCTGGATATGTTGATTCTAATTATGAAAATGACAGGGATAATAGAAAGTCAACAACATCCTATGTGTTTACCTTATGTGATGCCTGTGTTAGTTGGAAATCTCAACTTCAGCCTGTTGTAGCTTTATCTACTACAGAATCTGAGTATATTTCTATGACTGACGCTTTTAAAGAAGCAATTTGGCTTAGGGGATTACTGTCTGAAATTAAGTATCTAAATGAGAATCCTATTTTGTATTCTGACTCTCAATCAGCTATACAATTATGTAAGAACCCTGTATTTCATGATAGGACCAAGCATATAGATGATAGGTTTCATTTCATTAGGGACATAGTTGAAAAGGGGATTATTTCTTTAAAGAAAATTGCATCTGAGTACAATCCAGCTGATATGGGAACTAAGTGTTTGCCATTAGAAAAATTTATATCGTGTCAAAATATCCTTAACTTTGAGCATTGATGATCAGCTCCTGTGTGAGTAATAGGAAGTTAAGTACTTATTTTGATTCTTATGACCTATGTGTGGTGAAATTGTTACTTGTGTGTTCTGAAACAAGTTGATTTGTTTAACTTGGTTAACTTCATGTTATTATCTTTTCTAACTTAGGGTATGTTGTTGTGTCTACAGGTACTAATCTCCTGTGATAAGTGTACCTCTAGCCTGCCCTAATAAAGTCCTAGTACATGAATTGCTAGGCAAATTGGCGATGATGACAACCTAATAAGTGAGATGTTCTAGCAACCACGGCCAAGGTGGAGATTGTAAAATGGATGGCCTTGGTTATCCTTGGGTTGTTTATTTTGTTGAGCCCAACTAACTCCGAGCCCAATACCTAGGTTGTGTTTATGGATTGTGGGCTGGTTCGGTTGGTTCGGGTTTGGCGGTTCGGGTAGTCAGTTGGGGCGGTTTCAACTGCTCCCACTATATATAGGGCTTGACCCGGTTTCATTCATTCATCCTGAAACCCTAACCCTAAAACGTGCGCCGCTTTCCCTCTCTCTCTCTGAAAATTGCTCTCCCTTCTCTCTTCCCTTTTGTGCGATCAGAGTTGTTATTCCGGTGAGCTTTGTGAGATCGAGAGTCCCTGAACCCTAGGCAACCTTTTACCCTTTCCCTTTCGGCCGGAGGAAGGCTAGAACTCACAAAGGTGAGTTCTGAGCCACTACTTTTGTCCCTCGCTACTTCGAGCGGGCTTGAGGTGCCTTTCATCGGAGACCCAACCGTCGGAAGCTCGAAGACAGTCCAAGCTTCAAGATCGGATCCAGATCCGAAGTGGAACCCTAGCTCAGTCAGGGCTAGGTCGAGGTTCGGGCGAAGTAACAGGCCGGTAACAGACGAGCGCAGGCATGATACCCAACATATGACAGGATAATTCAGAATTGTGCCCTCGTTTGAGATGTAGTTTTGAGAACTTTTCGTTGTTGAATTTTTGTTCTCATCGTAAACATGAAACAAAACTAATCATTTGACAAATATTTTATTAATTTTTATAAATTATAATTAATTTGAAAAAATTATAATAATTTATAATATATTTGAATCCTTATCCATACAAAAATCTACTTGTTATAATATATAAGATTATATCTTTTTAGTTAGACAATGTCTCCTTAAAAACTATCTCACAAATCTCATTTTATGAAACAATGAAAACCATCATTTATATTAGGTGACATATCAAGTTAATACATCATTTAAATGGAGTACACACATCATCATATTTGACATATAGCATTTAAATCGAATAAAATCATCATTTAAATATATTATTTCATAATGACATCATTTCTAATATTGAAATACATTGTTTATAAGAATTATCTCACAAATTAAGAATCATAAGACGGTCTCATAAGAGTTTTTGCTTAAAACTATCAAAGAATATACTCTTATCCACAAAGTAAGAGAAGATTTGTACCAAATAGGGGGAATACCTATTTGAGACTGGAGCCCGAAAGGAATTTTCAAAATCAAAAGGCTAGGATGACTAATCACTGTGGCCAAGGACATATTACGAGAAAATAACATGATTTCACACAACCAAAATATGTGTTTCGAGGTTTTACTAAGAGACCAGCTTTGAAACAAAACTTACATACTACTCTTCATGAAAGACATGCACATGTGCATTAGTTAGAAGGAAGAGAAAGGTCGTGGCACAAAATAAAAATAAGCCCATAATGAATAAGATTATTCGGATCTAGATTCTGAAAGGGCTGATCCAGCACACTAATCTTGAAGGACCCGTCACTACTCGATTACTTAAACTATGATTATCTTTTTTGTTGGAATGGGAAGGAGCGAGCCAACCACAAGAGAATAGAGAATAGTAGATTTTAGACAGCTGGTGCTCAGCTTACATGACCGGAAAAAGAGACTTACTGGTAAATCTCATAATGGTTAAAGGGATCACCGGTCATCCTTGGTGATAATTCCAAAGGAATAGTCATTAGAAGAGGGTGCATCATACGAAATGGAATTACAATCAAAGACGTAGCCCTATCACCAATTTGAAGCACAATATACTTAGCATCAGTCATCTATGGAAAAATGGATACAATGTGTCATTTATCGAGTTTAAATGCTTGATCAAGGACTAGGCCTCCAAGTAGATGAAGCTTAGAAGAATAAGAAAATGAGACCTCTACATAGTAGATTGGGAAAGTTGTCTTGTTAAATCTTGCTTCGTTGCAACCAACTCCATTGAAACAACTGGTTGTGGCACAAGAGGTTGAGTCATCTGAACTTCAAGACGATCAATTATCTGGCCATGTACAAGCTGTTAGAAGAACTACCAAAAGGTGGGATAAATAAAAAAAGGCATCTGAAAGGCATGTCAACTGGGAAAATAAACAAATACGTTATTCAAGAACCCACCAGTTGAGCCAAGAACTAAACACGTACTAGAGCTTCTACATATGAATCACCCTTGTTGTGGTTGCTGACTACTCAAGATGTACATGGGTGAAGATTCTAAGGACTAAGGATGAAGTGAATATGGTCCTTAAAGAGTTGGTAATGCTGATAAAAAATGAGAAATGATTAAATATCAAGAGGATTCGATCGGACAATGGCACCGAGTTAAGCAATAGGCCATTCATAAATTTTTGCTCAGAGATTGGGATTGGGCACGAGAAATCGGCTCCAACGACTCCCATTCAAATGGGCTTGTAGAAAGAAAAAATTAAACGATAAAGGAAGTTATGAAGACTATTCTTGTTAAGGAAAAATTGCAAGAGGAATATTGGGCCGAAGCAGTCAACACAACTTGCTACACTTAGAATCGAAGCACCATCAATGTCTGCTTGAACAAAACTCCCTATGTAGTTTAGATTGGCCGTAAGCCTTAATTAACTCATCTTCGTATTTTTGGTTTTCCATGTTATATTCACAATAATGATATATCTAAGTTAAATATGTTTTCTTCTAAAACTGATGAGGGTATTTTCCTTGGATATGGATATCCCTCACACAAAGCGTTTAGAGTACTTAACTTGGCTACTGGACTTGTGGAGATAACATGCAATTTTATTTTTATGAGTTGTGCATGACCATGAAAGAACTGGTACAAGATATTTCTGAGATCGAGAAAATTGATTGTTAAATGCACAACAATAGTTGTTCTGGGCCAACTGACATCACTAGATATATGGACAAATCATCTTGTGAACCAATTTCCTCAGTTGGAGCCTAACTAACCGAAAGGGCCGGTGATACAACTGATCTTGTTGAGGCTTTAGGTTCTATATCCCTAAAGGAAACCACATATCAAGGGGGAACCGATGCTGGTGAAAATAAAATTACTCCAACTGACGTATCTACAATAGGAACAAAATTGATAACTGGTGAAGTGCAAACTAATGATGATATCAACACATAAGAACTATCAATAGTGTTACCAGTTCAAAAAAAAGAACCAATGTGGAGCAATCAGCCATGGAGAATCTTATAGAAAGCTCTCACAATATGGAGGATTTCAACTTATTGGATGTTGCGATCGTATTCCCAGAGGAGACTAGAGTAAAGAGTCACCGTGTGCCGGTTGAAGCCATAAGAGAATCAAAGTAGTTGCGAGATCATCCTCCAACCACATCATTGATAACATCGAAATCCAGTTCGCAAAAGGCTCAGAATTATGCTCTCATGCTTCGTTTCATGATCTGAGCCTACCAAGATTTGAGAGGCATTGAAATGATCAATAGATTAGATCAATGTTATGCAAGAAAAACTCTCAAAATTCATCTGCAACAACATTTAATACTTGGTAGATCGGCTAACGCATCTGAAGGTGATCGGCACGAAGTGGGTCGTTAAGAACAAGCACGACGAAAAAGGGAACAAAGTAAGACTTGTTGCCAAAGGATATGCACAGTGTGCAGACATTGATTATGAAGAAACCTTTGCTCGAGTTGCAAAGTTGAAAGCCATTCCACTATTCTAAGCTTATGCCGCATTCTACGACTTCACAATGTTTTAGATGGATGTGAAGAGCATTTTCCTCAATAGAGAACTAAACAGAGAGGTATATGTGGAGCAACCTCCTGGTTTTGAAGAAAGAGATAAGGTTTACAGGCTAAGGAAAGCCTCGTACGGATTAAAGCAAACACCAAGAGCTTGGTATGAAACCTTGTCTCAGTTTCAACTGAAGAATGGATTCTGGAAGGGAAAGATTGCCAGGACTCTATTTCTTATCAAGGACAAAAATGATATCCTTCTCTTGCAAATTTATGTGAAATATATCATTTCTAGTTTTTAGAATCCAGCATTGTGCAAGAGGTTTACCCAACTGATGCAGAGCAACTGTCAGATGAGAATGATGGAAAAATTAGAAGGTACATTTTTCAGCTAGAAGAAGTACACAAAGGATCTAATAGCCAAATTGTTTTTCAGAGAAAACGAAGACTATAAAGATCCCAATGAGTTTGAACACTCAGCTGATGCTCAACGAAGATGGCGAGCCATTCAATCTAACTTTGTACAGAGGAATCATCGGATCACTACTCTACTTGAAAACCAGTAGTCTAGACATATCTTACGATGTTGGTGTATGCGCGAGACTCCAATCAAAACCGAAGAAGTCACACCTTAAAGCTGCAAAAGGATTGTGAAATACTTGAAGGAAATAGAGTCCCTATGTATTTGGCATCCAAAGGATGATGGATTAGATCTAGTGGGATATTCAGATTCATATTTTTGAAGAATGCAAAAATTGAAAGAGCACGAGTGGAATTTGTCAGTTTCTTGGGAATAAACTAATAAGTTAGTTCAGTAAGAAGTAACGTTCGGTTGCTGCCTCCATTACAGAAGATGAATATATAGCCACTGCAAGTTGATGTGCACAAGTTTTATAGATGAAGCAACAATTGATGGAATATGATGGCATGATGGAAGAATTGCAAATTTGTTACGATAATTAATAGTGTCAAGTCGATAGGAAAGAATCCAATTCACCATTCCAATTGACTCAAGACATCACTTCATCAGAGATCGTGTGGAGAACAAGGACATAGTAGTGCAATTTGTCAGAAATGAAGACAACTGGCATATTTTCTCACCAAGCAACTCCAAGAAACTCGATTTAAAGAACTATGTGTCAAACTTGGACTTCTGGAGTTGGACGATCATATTTCTGAATAAAACTGAGTTCAAACTCTTAGTTCTAATCCATCTTGTTGATTGAAGGAGGGTTGCTGAATATGATCAAGTCAAAGCTCTTGATCGGGGTATTTTTTCGGTGGACTCCACTATGGATTGTTAGTGTAAAAAATTGATGTGTTCATCAATCAATTGCTACGAAATAGGATTGAGTCGAGCTCTCAATCCTAAAAACTAGTTCTCAAAGAACATTCTAATGTTACAGATGTACTTGCAAGCCAGCTTAGGACTTGGGCGAGATATTTTGAATAGATTAAATCTCCAACACCCAACATTAAATGCGAATTTAATGCATCCAAATGTTATAGTCCGAGGAAGGAATTAGAATGCAACACATAGTCCACTCATCACACCATCACTATTCAAGTTTGGAGAAATGTGAAAAGCCAAACAGATGCATGACCTCGAGAATCGAACAATCAAAGATCAAAGAGAACTAACTCTTGACGAAGAGTTACAACTTCTCTCATTCTTGTGGTAATTCAAATTATCGGATGTATTATCATAACTTCCACTTACATTTCTTAAGTTTTGAAAACATGTTAAGTCCAAGCTCTTGGTATTTCATTAGGTTGCTAGGACCTTAAGTTTTTGGGTAGATCATTCTGAATGGGATACCTGAATCTTATTGGTAGTCAGCCGATAGCGAATTATAATTGAGTCCAAGCTCTCAGCTATTAGGACCAATTGTCAAAGACAACTGAAGTCAATTTTTCTGAAGAAAAACTGAAGATTAAGATGAGCTCATGCACTTTTTTCTAGGTCTGTTGTGATTGTTATCCTTTGATTTACGCAACGATCAGAGCTAGATATCCTAAAATCTTGATATGACCTCCGAGACAGTCTTTTATCTAGGTGATATGTAACATGTTACTAAAAAATGTAACAACTATATTATTCTTCTAAGAGATCTTCTTTTATAAATTTATTAAGCGCTCTATTCCTCAAACTACCTCTCACAACATGTCTATCTTCATCCAAAACTTTTTCCTTGAGTTTTCCCTCCTGGAGATTAGATTTCTCAGACACTTTCATCTTCATTTTGATGATTTATTATTCCACTCACTTAACTTCAGTGAAGGGATTGCTTTTAAAACTAATCTTTAGTGAATGTATCTCTTCTAACATGCTCTACTCATCCAAGCTTGTCCTGACTGAATTATTGGGATAGTGCAATACGCACATGAGATGTATCAGGTTAGACCTAACATCCTTGTCTCTATGGGAACGACCGAGAAACCCTCATTTGATGGCATAATAACCATAATATGTTTCTCTGTCTGAGGAAATGAGAATATTAATTTCCTCGAAAGTGTTGAACAGTAGTCCGATTTCATGGATACTTGTTACTTCCCTCCCCCCGCCAGGTGAATAATTGATCATCACTGAGAGGTCAAGGTACATCAGCGTGGTTCTGCAAAGAAGCTGAAGAATCGAGCTGAGTTGGAGATCAAGCATCAAGAGTTCTCTCCTTAGTAGATTCTACCCCAGACGCATGAAAAGATTGTATCTAAAGTAGTGGTTCAAGTTGTATTCAATTTTATTCATTGAAATTTTCAATAAACTCCTGATTATTTCCACTCGGTTGAAAAATCTCGTTATCTCCAATTCGCAGTGATTTAACTATTGATATTTTGTCAGTTAAATCACCTTTGTTAACAACTAAGACATGTTGGAATGGAAGTAAACAAATCACATTTGTTGGGACCGTGAACTCCATTAGTATGATATTGTCCGCTTTGGGCATCACAAGCCCTCACGGTTTTGTCTTTGGGCACCTTCCCAAAAGGCCTCATACTAATGGGAGTTATGTGGACTCTTATATACAAGGAACTCTTTCCTTGTTTCTTCAATGTGGGACTTTGGGTTTGACATACCCAACAATCCTCCCCTCAAACCAAATGGACCACATTCTCGTGGCTTCTCGTCGAAGGACCATATACCCATGGCCTCCCATCAATCGATCTTATCGCATCGATATCTAACCCGTGCTACTCTCTTTCGCATCGGTATTCACAAAGAGGGGCTTCCCACAACCATACCCGAGTCCTCCAAGCTCGGTTACTTGAGTCCACCACAAACTTGGTCCCCCAACTCTGCCCGAACCTGGGCATTCGTGGATTCCTCATTCCCACAGACGGCGCCATTTGTTGAAGAATGCACGCAATCCTACTGAACTCAAAAATTCAGAAACACTAACACACCACACAAAAACGAGAGACACGATTGGTTACGTGGTTCGGCCGGAAAGCCTACGTCCACGGGAGGTTACTGGTCTAGTTTTATTAATCGTGATGAAAGAGATGTACAGATACAAGAATATACACCCTCTGTTTTCTGATTTACTCTCTCTCTCTCTCTCTGAAAAAAATGAAGAAGACGACTGCTTCTTTTTTTCTCACAAAATGAACAATTAGTTTGAGATCTGTTTTAACAAACTAATTAACTCCTCCAGCCATTCACCAAGCAACACGTGTCTGAGCTTCTTCTAAATTCAACAACCTCACTTGCGCCTTTATTAGTAAAAATGCGACTTACTCAATCCTGAAAATTGAGAGAGTAAAAAACAACATGAGCTGGCACCCCCTTCTTGAATATTCTGAAGCCTTCACTTCAGCCTGCATTCAACCCAAAAATCACGCAGTCAAACCAACACATCACAAATCTCCCTCCTGACAAGTGATTAACACAAGAACCAATTTCCTCCAAATAGTTCCACTACAGAACTTGAATGCTAATCCTCAAGGATCAGCAAACTCCCAAACCTTTCATACAGAGTCTAAACTTTGGAGAAGGAACGACTTTGGTTAGAGCATCAGCCAGATTATCCTCTGTAGATACCTTCTCAAGTTTCACTTCTCCTTTATCAACCACTTCTCGAACAAAATGGTATTTTACATCGATGTGTTTAGACCTATCATGAAACACAGGATGTTTAGATAGGTATAAGGCACTTTGGCTGTCACATAGGACATTCACCACTTCCTGCTTTACACCTAACTCCTGTATCAAACCCTTAAGCCATAAAGCCTCCTTAATGGCTTCTGTGAGTGCCATAAATTCAGCCTCGGTTGTAGATAATGCTACAACTGACTGTAGCTTGGATTTCCAAACCACAGCAACACCATACAGCTTGAATACAAAACCAGTCTGAGACCTCCTTGTATCAATACTTGCTGCAAAGTCAGAATCAACAAAACCAATTAGAGCTTCTTCTCCAACTCCTTCTCTCCTTTCAAACAGTAAACCACACTGTGAGGTTCCCTTCATATATCTGAGAATTCCCATTAAAGCTTTCCAATGTTCTTTCCCAGGGCATGCCATAAACCTGCTAGTCATGCTTATAGCATAACAAATATCTGGCCTAGTACAAATCATTAAGTACATAAGGCTACCAACCAGACTAGCATAAGGTATTTCATTCATCTGACTTCTTTCTTCATCTGTAGCGGGTTTCATAGTTTCACAAAGTTTGGTGTCATGACTCAGAGGTAAGGCTAGAGACCTGAGATGTCTTGCACCAAAGTTTTCAATAATCTTCAACAGATAATTCTCCTGAACCAGTTTTAATTTCCCTGCTGCCCTCTCTCTAAGAATATCCATCCCTAAGATCTTGCTTGCAGGCCCAAGATCTTTCATATCAAACTCCTCTTTCAGGTCATGTTTAACTTGATTTATATCTGACATGTGTTTTGCTGCAAGCAACATGTCATCCACATACAAGAGAAGGTAAACCAAACTTGAGTCACAACCCCTTTTCAGATAAACACACTTGTCATAGCTTGATCTCCAAAACCCAATGTTTAACATATGTGAGTCGAACCTTTTGTTCCATTGTCTAGGACTTTGTTTAAGTCCATATAATGACTTCATAAGCTGACACACCTGATCTTCCCTTCCAACCTCCTGAAACCCTGGTGGCTGATCCATATAGAGTATTTCTTCAATTTCTCCATGTAGAAAGGCTGTTTTTACATCCAATTGGTGCAATTCCAAGTCTAGCTGAACAACAATAGCCAGAAGGATCCTTATGGAGCAATGTTTAACCACAGGAGAGAATACTTCTGTAAAGTCCACTCCCTCCTTTTGTGTAAAGCCCTTAGCAACTAAACGGGCTTTATATCTAATCTGAGGTGGATGAGCATTCTCCAGCTTCCTTTTAAAAATCCATTTGCACCCAATAACATGTTGGAACTTAGGTCTATTTGTCAGCTTCCAAGTCTTATTCTTTTCCAGAGAGTTCATTTCTTCCCTCATTGCTTCCATCCACTGTCTGCTTTCTTTACTTCTGCAGGCTTCCTCATAGGTCTTAGGCTCACTTTCCTGTAATTTCTCTGCAATGTTGAGACTCAAGAAGATCACATCTGCCTCTGAAAATCTTCTTGGAGGGTGAATCTCCCTCCTCACTCTATCTCTTGCCAACCAGTAATTAGATAAGGCATTCTGCTGATTTCTTTCATTTTCTGGAGTGGTGTGTTCTTCCTCTTTCACATCCTGATCATGTAACTCTGAGCTGCTATTTGAAGGTTCAGCTCTATCCTCTTGTTGGTCTTCTGTCAACACATTCTTCTCTTTGTTATCCAAATAAGGCATCACAGTTTCATTGAATGTGACATCTCGGTTGATGACAATCTTTTGTTGGTTAGGCTCTATACTCCATAATCTGTATCCCTTTGTACCAGGGGGATATCCCAACATAATACATTTGATTGCCCTTGCTTCAAGCTTATCCTGCTTCACATGAGCATAAGCAAGGCAACCAAAAGGCTTTAAATGTGAGTAATCAGGTGCATTACCATACCATAGCTGATCTGGGGTCTGAAAATCAATCGCAGTGGATGGAGACTTGTTTACTAAGTAACAGGCTGTGGTTATAGCTTCTCCCCAGAACCTCTTTGGAAGGCCAGACCCTAGTAACATGCACCTAACCCTCTCCAATAGGGTTCTATTCATCCTTTCCACGACACCATTTTGTTGTGGATTGTAAGGGACTGTTCTATGCCTCTTAATCCCCTTTTCTCTACAGAATGAGTCAAATTCTTCAGATATAAATTCCATTCCATTATCTGTTCGGAGACACTTAACCTTGAGTTCCTTTTCATTTTCAACAAGGTTGCACCAGTCCTTGAATTTTTGAGCAGCTTGGTCCTTTGTTTTCATTACTTGAACCCACACTTTCCTTGTACAATCATCAATGATTGAGAGGAAATATCTGCCACCTCCCATTGTTTCTGTTCGAGATGGCCCCCAAATATCTGCATGCACATATTCAAGAGGAGTGTTGGCTTTCTTCAGACTAGCAGTATAGGGGAGCTTTTTGCTTTTAGCTAAGATACACTGCTCACAGTCTTCAAATTCCTCGGCCGATTTAAACTGAATATGTCCTTGTTTTCTGAGTTCTTCTAGTCCTCTGAGACTTACATGGCCGGTTCTTAAATGCCAAATCCTGCTGTCTACTTCCTTAACAGCATCAATGCTCCCAGAAACAGTCCTTGCATACAGATAATAAATGCTGTTAACTCTCTTTCCTTTTAGAATTTCCTTATCACCTTGGCAGACTGTAATAGATCCCCTGTTGCCAATAAACTTGAACCCTTTGGCTTCAAGGGTTCCCAATGAGATAAGATTTCTCTGGATTTGAGGGATGTACCTCACCTCAGACAGTAGCTTGAATTCACCTTTGTGGTTTTGAATTCTTATGGACCCAATCCCTTCAATTTGGCAAATGTTATTATTGCCAAGCATTACTGTACCCATGTCTTGTAATTTTAGTTCCATGAACCATTCTCTTTTAGGACACATATGGAAGGAGCAACCGGAGTCAAGTATCCATCCATCATCTGATGGATTTTCCAGAACATTAAGCACTTCATCTGTGCTTATCTCCACACACTTGACAGTGTTGGGACCCTGACCTTGCTGCCCCTTGAGTTTAAGAATAGGGCAGTCCTTTATTAGGTGACCTTGCTTTTTGCAGTAATTGCAGGATCTAGTTTCTTGAGTTGATGATAGGGTTCTTGTGTCTGCAGGTTGAGAGAATTCCTTTCTTTTCTGAAAGTAGTTTGGCTTTATTTCTTTCTTGAAGCCATTTTGTTGCTTATCAGAGCTGAACTGCCTCTGATATCCTCCAGACTTCTTCTGAGACTTGTTCCCATAGTTTTTCTTAACCATCAATCCCATCCCAGATGAATCATGTGCATGAGTATCAGATTGTTTCTCAGCCTCCTTTCCTTTGATGGCTGATTGGACTTCATCCAATGTAATAGTGCCATTTCTTCCATACAACATGGCATCTTTTATATTTGAGTAGGACTTGGGTAATGCATTCAGAAGAAGTATTGCCTTGTCCTCAGATTCTAGGGTGACACCAATGTTCTCAATGTCATCTAAAGCCTTGTTGAAGGAGTCCAACTGATCAAGGATGCTCTTATCATCAGATATCTTGTAAGAGTATAGCCTTTGTTTCAAGTACAGTCTGTTTGCCAAGGATTTTGTTTGATACAATTCTCCCAATCGTTTCCAGATCCCATAGGCAGTCTTCTCCTTTGCTACCTCTCTTAAAACCTTGTCATCTAGGCTTAGGAACAAGACCCCTTTAGCCTTGGTGAGCAGCTTAGTTCTCTGCTCCTTTGTTTCTCCCTTAAACGTATCATCTCCTTCCACAATAGCTTCTTCCAGACCTTGTTGTGACAGGATTGACTCCATCTTGAGTTTCCATAATGCAAAGTCGTTCTTGCCAGTGAACCTCTCTATTTCGTATTTAGCAGATGCCATAGTTCTCAAGAATTAAACCTTGATTACAGATAAGAACTCACACACAAAAAGAAGCAGTACTTAAATGTTTCTTTCCTCTTTTCCAAAAATACCACAGTAACTCGAACAGATTCAGTATACTATCCCAAGAACCGAGCCCAGAACGAATGTTTGAGATATTGTTAACACAGATAATATCTCAAGCAACCCTAATCAAGAATGCACAACCAGACTGTCCCTAAACTTCCAAAATAGAGACCAGAGGCATGTGCAGAGAAGGTGAAGTAGAAAACCTTACTTCCACCGATGGTTGCTTCAAGCAATTGAATAGGACAGTGTGAGTCACAAAGCTTCTACAGGTCGAATCACATGCGCCTATCGATTCCCACAGACGGCGCCATTTGTTGGGACCGTGAACTCCATTAGTATGATATTGTCCGCTTTGGGCATCACAAGCCCTCACGGTTTTGTCTTTGGGCACCTTCCCAAAAGGCCTCATACTAATGGGAGTTATGTGGACTCTTATATACAAGGAACTCTTTCCTTGTTTCTTCAATGTGGGACTTTGGGTTTGACATACCCAACAACATTGAGTAGGGGCATTTTACATCCACCAAAATAGTCAACAAAACTAATTGGTTCATTCTCTCTATTCAAAATCATCTCATAAACTTTCTCCGAAAAATCATTATAAATTTCTCTCACCTTTTCAGATGCTTCTAGAATGACTCAGTTTCGAATTAAGAGATGCATAAGAAGATGGATAGTCGTAACAAAATAATGCATATATCGCATTAATTACAAAAATCAAAGAGTCGTTAGGATATTTCAAATCCTTGAAGATGTATCTATATATGTCAGGATTTCATCTTCACATACTCGACTCCTTATTTCGTATCTTTTTTGAGAATGTCCTCCAATGTTGTTGAGAGAAAGATGCTAAATTTTTTTCGAACTTGCCTCTCAATATCGCAGTAATTGCATCAGAGGCTTTCTTGATCTCCATCTCAATCTAGGTCTTTCTCGCATACAAGACTTTTGTTCTAAAAACCCAAGATCATTGAAGCCATAACTCATCGCCAAACTTCGCCACAATGCAAAGGTCGCCACAGATGGTTCATCAATCACATTTGTCCTAAGTGGCAAAGTTATAAATTTTTTTCCAAAACCACTGGCAGAACATTTTGGGATAAGGTCAACCTGGGTACATCTTCGCACTTATCTGGAGTTCTTTATGCCGCTGAAGAAAAACACTGGAGGAAGTACAAAGAGCTAACCAATGCAAACTTGTATGCAATCGATGCACGTAATTGCCCTGAATATTGTCAGCAAAATGCTAGTGTGTCGATTTGAATACATCACAAACTTCATCCCAGATAATTGGATGGTGATGATGGCCATAAGTGATAGAGCCAAAATAAACTGGGCTAAGTATAGCTTCTTTCATCTCCAAGAAAGTATTCAGAATCTCCACCTTGAAGAAATTCCATATGGGATGCAACTCAGCTGGCTGCTGGATTATCACATTCTATTCATCACCATTGGGTGAGACTTTGATAGATGAAGACTTCTTCCCTCTCCGATCAATGAAGATGTCGAAGATATATAGTAATAATGCAGAAGAAAGTGAAAGCTCGAAGAGAAGAAGATTTTAATTTTACTTGCTTAAATCCTATGTACATTCTTGTTTTATAAATGAAAATTTTTACCAAGCAATATCTTCCATTCCCCTATCCTACTGAGGGGGAAGATTTCTTCTTATGGGCTTTAGACTTAGGGGGAAGTCAGTTTTCGTCTACGAATTGATAATTTAAAACCCCTATCTTTTTGCCATTAGGGGTGGCAAATGGGTCGGGTTCGGGTTGGCGGGTCGGGTTGTGACCTGATAATAACAAGCGACACGCCAACCCGAACCTGACCTGTATATTTTTGCGGGTCAGAAATCTGAACCCGAACCCGAACCCGACCTGTTTATTTTCGGGTCGACCCGAAACTGACCCGAAATGACCTGTTTAATTATTTTAAAAATTAAAAAAATGTGTTAATTAATTTAAAAATTAATAAATTGTGATAATTATTTTAAAAATTAAAAATTTGTGTTAACTATTTAAAAATTTTGATTTTAGGCTATATTTTATTTATTAAATTTTTATTTAATTATATTTGATAAATAATAATAATAATAATTAATATTATTGGTGGGTCAAATGGGTTCGCGGGTCAACCCGAGATTGACCCGAACCCAACCCGAAAATTAAATGGGTTGGACGGGTTGACCTGAAACTGGCCCAAAAATTAAATGGGTTGACCCAACCCATTTTTTTCGTGTTGGGTTCGTGTCGGGTTGTCGTGTCGGGTTGGAGATTGCCGCCCCTATTTGCCATTATTAATTTCGACTTCAGCAAAAAGAGTGAATGGTGAGTTATTTAGAATTTAGGAGGAATAATTTCTCATCAAGTTGTGTTGGTGAGTCGAACCGATCTTAGAATCAGGAAGTTTATTAATGACTTGGGTAGAGTAATGTCACATTTATAACCTTGTATAGGTTAATCGAGTTGTAATAGATAAAATATTGTTCTATCAGGAAGACATCATATGAAGACTGATTCAGCCAGTTCCAGGGAGAAAAAGATGAGTGCTAAAATTTCAAGAAGAGCCACTCCAAGAATTGAAAGCAAAGATAGCAAACATAGACCAATATCGTCATGCAAATCTGGTATGTGGCTCAAACTAACAGTTGTTAAGCTCAAAAACTTGTAATGTCCTTTATAGGGTTATCGAGTTGTAATAGGAGCTGCATATCTCACAAGTTTGGGTCTCAAAGCTAGCGGTGACGACAAAGCTGAACAGCTTGGGAACTGGCAAGTTGTCAGCAACAAAGATTAGCAACTAGTTTCTGAAAGCAGATAAGAGGAAACTGGCGAGAGACAAGAAGAATGTTTCAGTCGTAAGCTTTTTAAATAACTGACTTGAAGACGATGGGTTCTACAAGTCAACACTACTCAGAGAAAAATGACCAAGTTGCTTAGGAATCTACCAGTTTGGATTCCAAAGACTGGGAAAGTGTCATTCTGACACAAGGTAGAAAATTCTACCACCGCAGTGCTCCGTATAATACTGCAACACAAAAAGCAGAAAGTGTCAGAACCTCACATTGGTCAAATTTGAAATCATCTCAGATGGCTAAATCTCATCTTTTAAGGCCCACAACTATAAATAGAGATGAAGACACACAAAGAAAAGGTTACTAGAACCAACTCCATCAAAGCAACTACGAAAATTCTTTACAATCTAAAACTTTCAAGATTATTAGCTCTCGTAGCTTTACGTGTTTCTTATACACGAGGCTCTTAGCATTTTGCTAGAGCTATTTCTAGAGATCTTACTACCTAAGTAAGAATCCGAGAAGAGTTTCTTGATCCTTGAGAAATTCAGATGGTATTCCAACAAACCAACCTACCTTTAACACTTGGGAAGAACTCAACCATCCAACCTTTTCTAGCTTGTGGCTATGCAATGTGTTCGCACAATAAGCTGTAGAGAGCAAGTTCATAGTGGACTAGGCAAGACCCCATACAACCAGTGAACGGAAGAGCTGTCTGTGATTACGATAGATCATGCTACATCATCCTATAACTAGTTCTAGTGTATTTCAACCTGCGTAATTGAAGAGTTGAAGTAGGAAATTTGTTTCTGAACCACTATGAATTCTTGTGTCCTTTACCGCTTTACTATATCCTGTTTTGTTATTTCTTGTTTTCCCTTGATTTCTGCTACTATTTTGAAACCCAACAACTTGCTAACTTGTTGATATATAATCTATGAAATCAACTCAGTAAAGATTCTACTGCTACTGTTAACTCATTTTGGTATAATTCATAGACGGAAGTAAATATTAGGGTATTTTTAACTAACGGAAATAGATTGGGGTATTTTTCCAAAAATATAAATAGTTTATGGTATTTTTCCCTATTTACCCTATATGTTATATAGACGATCATTAGCTAGCTATCATACTAATGTAGAAAGTAATGTTTAAAGCGGACATGACAAAACAGTAGGGGTGTGCAAAAACCGACCGCCAACCGAAAAAATTGATCGAACCAATGATTTTCGATCGGTTCAGGTCGGGGCAAATTTTGTCGGTTCGGTGGTCAGTTCTAGTTTTGTAAACCGAACCACCGAACCGACCGACCGAAATATATATATTATATATTATATAAAATTAAATATATAATATATAACCCTACTTCTACAAAATATATTTTGTAAAACCCACCCATGTCGCGTCGTAACCCCCACCACTCCCCCAGTCGAGTGCCGAAGACGACGCCTGCACTCCACTCTTCTTTTAGTGTTGCCTCGCGACTCTCCAATTCCACAAGCCGGCGATGCAGATGCAGCAGCTCGACGGTCCTTTTCTGACTCTCTACGAGGATACGACTAGGCTTCTGCATCCACTCCCCAAATCCCTCAATCCAAAACACAAGTGAATCTGTGGCTAAATCCATAAATAAAGTTGCCGATTCTCAAACTAAATAGCAAAAATATTATCATCACCTCACCATCACCATCTTGTTGCAGTCTAAGCTCCACCAGAGCCATATTTCTTTCACAAAACCAGCATCTGAACAAAGATTTGGCACCGTCATTCTTGTGGATTTGGTGCATCCATTCGTGTTAAAAACCGATCGAAACCAAACCAAATTTTCTGTTCGGTTTTGGGTCAGTGTGCTTTGTCATCGATCAATTATTCGGTCCGGGAATGGGGTCTGGTCGGTTCTGTCGGTTCGGGGGGAGGTCGGTCGGTTTTGCCCCGAACCGATCATTTGCACACCCCTACAAAATAGTGATAGTAATCTTATTCACTTTTATCGAGAAAGTTATATAGTTGTTAGACAATCATTATTATTTAACTATAAATGTACATATAATATATAGACAATCAATATTTTTGTAGTTAGCTAACATACTAATGAAGAATTTAATATTTAAAGCGGACATAATAAAACAAAAATGATAATTTTAATTACTTTTATCGAGAAAGTTATATAACTGATAGGTGATCGTATCTATATAGCTAGATTAGTTATGGCAGTAGAATGTTTTATTTAAAATGGATATGATAAAATAAAGAAGGTAATCATTTCATTTTAACGATAAAACTAGACAGTATACAGACGATCAATATTCTCGTAGTTAGATGACTTAATTATTAATAAATAATATTACACTTGTCGCGGACATGCTAAAATAAAAAAGGTAATTATTCTCCTTTTCCAAAAAATGAATACAGTGTTTAAACAATCAATATTCGTGTAGCTAACGAATTTCTTAATATTGAACTTGTACATAAAACCTTCCTCGCATATATTTTCGTTAAAAGTTACTTAATCTCGACTTACTCATGATCAACTATTTAGACAATATGATCAACTATTTAGACAATATACAGACGATCAATACTCTTAATTAGATGACTTATTAATAAATAATATTACACTTGTCACAGACATGCTCAAATTAAAACGTAATCATTTTCCTTTTCTAAAAAAATGTATACGATGTTTAGACAATAAATATTCTTGTAGCTAACGAATTTCTTAATATCAAACTTGTACATAAAACCTTCCTCGCATATATTTTCGTTAAAAATTACTTAATCTCGACTTACTTATGATCAACTATTTAGTATTGTTAACTATTACAAACCATTAGACTATCAATATTTTTGTAGTGAGCTAACATACTAATGAAGAATGTACTATTTAAAGCGGACATAATAAAACAAAAATGAAAATTTTATTTACTTTTATCGAGAAAGTTATATAACTGATAGATGATCGTATTTATATAGCTAGATTAGTTATGAATGTAGAATGTTCTATTTAAAACGGATATGATAAAATAAAGAAAGTAATCATTTCATTTTAACGATAAAGATAGACAGTATACGGACGATCAATATTCTCGTAGTTAGATGACTTAATTATTAATAAATAATATTACACTTGTTGCGGACATGCTAAAATAAAAAAAAGGTAGTCATTATCCTTTTCCGTAAAATGAATACGTGTTTAGACAATCAATAATGGTGTAGCTAACGAATTTCTTAATATTGAACTTGTACATAAAACCTTTCTCGCATATATTTTTGTTAAAAATTACTTAATCTCGACTTACTCATGATCAACTACAGACGATCAATATTCTCGTAATAGATGACTTATTAATAAATAATATTACGCTTATCACGGACATGCTAAAATAAAAACGTAATCATTTTCCTTTTCCAAAAAGATGTATACGGTGTTTAGACAATCAATATTCTTGTAGCTAACGAATTTCTTAATATCGAACTTGTACATAAAACCTTCCTCGCATATACTTTCGTTAAAAATTACTAAATTTCGACTTACTTATGATCAACTATTTAGTATAGTTAACTATTACAAACCATTAGACGATCAATATTCTTGTAGCTAATGAATATTAATATGGAACTTGTGTGTAAAACCTTCCTTCCTCGCATATGTTCACGTTAAAAATTACTTACTCTCGATTTATTTATGATCAATCATTTGATATAGTTAACTATAACAAGCCACAACTACAACCGTATATATAAAATTTCATTTGAGCTCGTTTATTATCATCATTAAAATGTTGTATCATATCAAAT
>JAPKLW010000356.1:40872-63392 GCA_026898455.1 Plectranthus barbatus
AAAAAAGTTTATAAAGCCTACAATCTCTCAACATTAATTATTTGTTTAACTTTTTCTAAAATCTCCGCACGAAAAATTAAAATGAATTAAAGATTGTCAAATTAAACTTAATATTCATCAATATATAACTCTGGCATTATTAAAAAAAATTACAATAACATTTTTATTTGCTGGAGATGTCAAGAATTCCTTATTTTATGTAAGGAAAGTTGTGATTATGTGTATTTATTGTGACATATGTATATAATTATGAAAAATCCTGAAGCCTGATTCGCCAACGTCAGAATACATTTTAATAATCATTACAATTTACCCAAATTTAATTATGTGCTACTTATTTAGTCAAAAGAAATTATATTTTACTTCCCACTTTCTATTCAAGGATTCAATGTCACAAAACCAGCAAAAGCAATTACTGATAATGAACTATTTCTTATTTCCAGCCTTTCACATTAATATTAATTCTTCGCATTATATTATTCCATGAGATTAATTGAATCTCCAAATTCAATTAAATAACCAATATTATAATATGATCTAGTATGTAATTGTCTCAAAAATTCGAAAATTCCGTAAATAATGCGACAAACACTATTATGATAATTTAATTTATCTTACCTGTATGCAATGAACGAAAAATTTCATGCACTATAAATAATCATCCAACTTGCATGAGTAAGTATCATAGAGCCTTCAAACCCTAATTTTCCAAATTGAGTTATAACTCTTCTCTTGTTTTTCCACCATGAATGCGTTCGACGATGGCAACAACAACGACGACAACAACAACAATAACAACAACAACAATAGCCACAACAACAACAATCCGTACGACAACGAGCAACAACGAGCTAGAAAGGGGAAGGGGCGACAGAAGATCACAATGGAGAAGATCCAAAACGACACCAATCTTCAGGTGACCTTCTCGAAGCGCCGGGCTGGCGTCTTCAAGAAGGCGAGCGAGCTGAGCACCCTGTGCGGTGCTCAGAGCGCCGTCGTGGTTTTCTCACCGGGGAACAAGCCGCACTCCTTCGGCCACCCGAACGTGGAGACCGTCGCCAGCCGGTTTCTCCGCGCCAGCGGCAACGACCTCCCGCCGAGGACCAACGCCGATCAGCTCATCCGGGCTCACGGCGATGCAGCGATGCAGCAGCGGAACCAGGAGCTGATTGAGACGGAGGCTGAGCTGGAGCGGGAGAGGCGGCGGAAGACTGAGCTGAGCAACCAGCGGCTGCCGCAGCAGCAGCTCGATGGCCTCGACTACCAGCAGCTGGAGCAGCTGAAGCAATCTGTGCTGGGCTTCAAACAAGATCTCGAAGCTAAAAATAACAACCCCGCGCCTGTTCCTAATCCTAATTATGCGCCGCCGATGGGAAACCCTAATGTTGTGCTACCTGCGCCGCCGAATGTCGGCGGGTCTTCCTCCGCTGTGCCGTTCGATTCGGGTTCGGGTTCGATGGTCATGGGGAACTATGGATACATGATGCAATACCCTCCGTTCGGGCCTGGTGGTAGTAGCTCCGGTCTTCCCGGCAACTACGGCGTGGACCCTTCTGCGGTGCTTCCGTACGACGGTGGGGTGGGGAGATCTGGCGGCGGCTCTCAGGGCGCACAGGATGATGATGAAGATGATGAGGAGGATATATTTCAAGGGTTTGGCGGCAATTACCGCGGGCCTGGTCAGTTCTAGAGCGAGGAGAGAGTGAGTGATGATATCATAATCTTTAATGGTTTGCTTTTAGTTACTACTTCATTTAATTCCTAAATATAATCTTAAATAATGCATGATAATATTATCAGAAATGTTCGAATGTCCACCTTAGTATGTGTTAACATGCTTACTATGAGTATATATATGAACCTTTCTGTATAATTCATAGTTTGTAATAGAGTTAAATTTGTTAGCAAAATGTGGGGAATACATTGTAATTGTTATGAAGCTCAAATCAAATATGAATTATGTATTTTCCAAAAAAAAAAAAAAGTTTAGCTCGAATAGCACATGATTGAATGATCCGGGACAAATATGTTTGAGCTTCAAATCTAACAGTTTAACCCGATTGATTCGATAAGTTTTTTTTTATTATAACTACATTATTAAAATCTACTTTAAATATTCAAGATCATATTATTAATTAAATTTTAATGGTACTCTTTAGAAATAGCAAGAAATGCTATAACATGTTTAGCTAGGAATAGCAAATGTCATATTTTGCTTAAAAAGTATCTACATAAAATTATCTATTTTATCCTCAGTATTTACCGATCACACATTTAAATTTGTTAAATCAAAGTACGTAATCACAATTAAAATTTATTATTTTACCTTCTACCTATATATTAACTAATTTATAAACATAATTAGTTTGGATGCCACCCGTAGAAAATGTACAAAAAAAAACTGTAAGAATATAATAATTTAAAGCCATAATAATTTTGTAAATTATTGCAAATCTTAAAGTCGCGAGATCGACACCGACCTCAGTCCGTGCTCAGTACAGAGCACGGCGCGAGCTCGCCATTAAGGAGACCGGTCGAGGACTCATTGGCCCGGCGGTGGAGACCCATTGCAACCCTAACTGATATCGAGAATCCCGGACGGTTCCGAGATCTCGGCACCACGAGTTCGCCTTCCAGAAACAATCCCTGAAGTTCAGGTTAATTACGAAAATGCCACCATATGGGCGGCAAAACTGCCAAGGGGCAAGTTCTATGCTCGACACCGAGCACAATTGGGGCTCGCCAATGACCCCGAACCCTCTCGACGGCAAACCGGACGCGAAAAGCCTAAGCTACCGCTTAACATCGCGGGGCAAACTGGGCAAACTCTGATGCGATCGGCACAACTAACGGGACCCTCCAAGGGAACGCACTAGTGCCTTTACTCCACCAGAACTTGCCCTGCAAGCGTTCCACAGTGCCCAAACAGTGCACACATAAGAATAACGCTCCATGCAAGAGAAATGTTCCCAACGAACAACCGTATGAATCGGAGATAATTTTCTAGTTATCCTCCACTTTCCAATAGGAGTTGCGATTCTCCGAAAATGTCTCTTGGGCCCTTGAGGATGCCCCACGGGACGCCTCAAGACTCCTCACTCTGTACATATCTAAGAAGAAGGTTTTGACTCCAGCATCTATCCGAGATAGACCCTGAAATCAAAAGGGACTATTGTTAGGGGCAGGCTCTTGTAGCCCAGGCCCAACCGACAACTCGAAGGCCCAGCCAGCTCAAGGCCCAGAGTTCGCGGACCCAACCGGTGACCAAAGTAGAATGAATTGCCTAAATCACGAGATCAACACCGACCCCAATCCATCCTCAGAATCAAGCACAGGGCGAGCTCACCACTGAGGAGACTGGTCGATGACTCAGAGCTCAGCGGCATAGACCCGTTGTAAACCTTAACCGACCTTGAGAATCCTAGGTGGTTCCAAGATTCTCTTATTTTTCATCTATAAATAGGGGTTAAGAACCCATTTTTTGTATTGAATTTCCTACCCCCGAGCCATACTAAAATGCTATCAAAATCAATACATAATCGCTTCTATTTCACTGTTCAAGAGCTATTATTTGCCGATTTTTTATTTATTGCTTTCATATTCGCCATGTTTATCTTGCTTATTTATTCATTGTTGTTTCTGTATTCTGATTTGCCTACTTTTTGTGGTTATTTTGTCGTTCCCGTTAAAGATTCTAAGGGCTTTGTTTAACCTGTTATACTGAACCTCAACGGTATTCTAATGCATAAATCATGTTATAATGTACTACTCATAAAATGAATGAAAATTTGGTTGTACAATGCATGAAAGTATGATATTACAGTGTATATATGTAAAATACACCACATTGTTCTAGAGAAATTAACGAAACAAATAATTTTCGATATAAATGTGCATTATAAGCCTTTTATTCTGCATTATACAATTATAACTTCTGCATTTTGTTGAGTCTGGCCAAAAAGGCCTAGCCCATACGATTATTTATTGCAGCCCAATACGATTAGCCCAAATTCGACGACACACATAACAGGTCGAACAATGCTTCAAGTCCACCACATGGTCGGAGGTTGGAGTTCACCCTGAGTCGGTAACTTATCACCTCCTAAATGAAGTAACTGATCCCCCCTTCAGACTGTTGGAACGGAGCAGCCAAACCTGAAAAGTTTCGAGAAGGGGCCACAACCGAGCGACCCTAAGGCTGCCAACCAACCCGCCTTCTCGAATCAACCTAGAGCACGTCATGGATAACAAAGATAATTGCGAGAATCCCAAACCCCCGCGAATGAGCCTTAGCAACCCTTGCCGACCCTGAAATTTTTAGGATTAGTTCCGAAAAGCCTTGGGTCGGCGCAGATCATGGACTAGGGTTAGCCAAACCTAGATTTACTGTAATGCCCCCATCCCTTGTGATTATAAAAGGGAGGCCCCAACCTATTTTTTGCATTGATTTTCTCACTTTTTATTATGCTGAAAAACTGTCAATTTGTTCATTCATAAATACTTGATTTCTCTATATATTTAGTGCAATTAGTTTCTTACCTTTATCGTATTTATTTGTGTTATTATCATTCATGTTGTTTCTTCTAACCACGATTCTAAGAGTTTTGATTCAATTGATTTCAAACCTCTTAACACATTTTATACACCCAAGCATCAATATTACTATCTTAATTTATTTTTTTGTCTATTAAATAATTATGCATTGTAAAATATAGATATTTTTATAATATAATAATAATATAACATAATTAAAAATGTAAGCATAAAGATTATTTATTTTATATATAAAGATAATAATATGGCTCACAAATTATGTGATTGTAGAGTGGGAGGGAGGGATGGATGGATATGCCCTTCTCCGTTTCTGTCGGTTATTGCATTTGCCATTTGCAAATCCACCACAACTCCTGTCAGTACTCAGTACTATCTACCAATTATTTTTATTATTAGTTTTACACCCGCGTTTGCGTACACTAATAATTAATTTATTATGTCAAAATATACTTATAAAATCAGATATATTTATATATTTTAAGTCTTTGTTAATACAGTTAATTTCTATCCAAAAACGTTCTATTTTTATTGTAATTATATTTTAAGTTATTATACGACATCTAATTATATATATAAACTTACTATTATTAATATAAAATTTATAAAATAGAGCTCTAATTTACAAAATAAAAAATGAATCCAACTTAAAAGATAAAGAACTTATTTTTGCTTAGATCTAATTTTGTATACTTTCTTAATAGTTGTGCATATGTATATTTAATAAATAGTATTTTTACATATACAAACAAAATTATAAATTAAAATTTAAACATATAAGCTATTATATATATATATATATATATATATATATATATATATATTGTACATAAATCTAAGAAATCATAAAAAGAATAATCAACCACAAAATTTATTAAAATAGTACTCCAATACATAAAATTAATCTAACTTAAAAAGATAAGAGATAAATATATAGATTTAAATAAAACACTAAATTGGTGAAGATGTAAAATCTTCAAATAAAAGTGACTTAAATATAATTTGTTGAATTGCTTATGATTAATTATTTTTTAGATATATTATAATATAATATTAGTGAATAAAATAAAATCAAAAAGGAAAAAATGTTTATGGTGATACAATAAATTTGAGAGGGAAAATAATATTATTGTAATTTTGTAGATCTTCTTATTTTATAGATTATATCTTTTCATAATAGTTATAGATAAATAAATAAGTGGAAATATTTTTTCTACCCATTTTGATAAATCACATATCAAAAATAACCATTTCTTATAACACATATCAAAAATACCCAAAAGTACAAAAGTTTACATGGGGAAGTGGGTTTTGCCAATTTTGATTCAATGATTGTTTACATGATAATGATTTGATTACTTAAAATAGATTTTGTAAATAAGATATTAGTTTCATATATAAAAAAAAAAAGAAAAATCATATTATTTAATTTCAGTCGGTTCTGATTCCGGGTCGGTTTCTGTCTTATTCCGGTCAGATTCGTGAAACATACCAAGATCAATGGTAACCGACCGGATAAGACCCGATACCTACGCGGTTCGTAACTCGGTCGGTATCTGGTCTTATCCGGTCGGTTCCCCCCCCTTTTTTTTATAAATCAAATTCATAATTTTTCCTACCTTTTTGAGGCACTATGGTCCAATTATCCGACGTGAAAATTACATGACCATCGTTTATTTACATGCATTATTGTCCTATGTGCATTATTTTCCCAACTTTTTACATACAATATTGGTCAAATGAGCTCATAAAGTATATTGACATGAATAATGCATGCAAATCAATTTTCTTTTTGACTACATGAGTGGATAGAAATTTTGCGTACACTGCAATACAGATGAGTAAATAGCCATTTACTGTATTTGACTACTCCAATCAATTCGTGAAAATAATTGAGATTGGTTTGTCTATAAAATCCAATTCATTTGCCAAAGACGAAGCATACACATTCACTACCTTCGTGCCTTATTCTCTCCATCTTCTTGTTTTTCTTCACTTAATTTTCTTATTTCCCCCTTTTTGAAATGGAAAATTGGTGCACTATATTTGTTCATTAAAATGGGCAATGTAACACCCCGTGTTAATTCTAACCTTGTAATAGTTGTTCGAACTTATCGAAGAGGAATTTCCTATTTGTTTAGAAGCAATTGAAATTATTTGAGTAGAATTGGAGGATTTAATTGTGTGTTTGAGCTTCGTTACTCTATAATCTTGAAGAAAAATCGAGATTTATTGGATGTATTATTATGTAAATACATCATGAATTATATGGATTTTGGAGAAATAAGGTGGAATGGTTTATGAGATAATTATACATGTATAATTATGTATATATGTATAATTATCATATAATATATGAGGAAGAGTTATATTTATGCAAGTATATAGATAGTGGGAATTATAATGTAAGCTTTTTTCCACCTTATTTTATATCTTAGAAAGAGAAAGTTAGAGAGAGAGACTCCCCACCCTTTCAAACCCGTCAGCCACATTCCAGCCCGTTTTCCGGCCAATTCCGACGACTGACCGGCAAGCGACCACCACCATCTTGTAGTACTCTTCAAGAGCTTCGAATTGAGTACTCGTGGGCTCCAAGAGTACGAGCAACGAGTGAGATATCGGATATTGAAGTTAAGGTGGGTTTTTAGTGCGATTTCAAGTTTTAATTCTTATATCTTGTGGTTTCGGCCGTGAATCGGTGTTTTGATGAGTTATTCGTGCTCCCCATCGTATAGGGAACACTCGGAAGGCAAGAAACATCAAATTGGACGCCAGAAATTGCACCCGCCGCCGCGAACGGAGGAGCTCCGGTGAGGTATTCCACGTCCTCATTTTCCATCTTATTTTCGTGTTTCAAGGGTAGATTCTTGTTCTTTGAGGTTAGAGGAGTTGGAATATGTGTTGCATGTGTCATCGGCAGGCAAAATCGCAAGATATGGCGATTTGCAGGTTCAGCTCCGGCGAAACCCGCGAAGGAGACGACTCCTGTCGATCGACAGGAATTGTGTCGATCGACGGGATGTTGTTGAACCAGTCCTGTCGATCGATAGAATGTATTTCGATCGAGAAAAAGGTTGTCGACATGAGGCATATCGAGCCACTTCTGTCGATCGACAGAAAGCATGTCGATCGACAGGGTCAGTCGATATGAATATGTCGACCCGATTATGTCGACCGAGTTGAACCTGTGTCGACCAGGGTTGTGTCGACCGACACAGACCCTGTCGGTCGACACAGAGGCCTGAAATGTTATAAGTTGTCGTTCTATCCTAGTTCTTTTGAGTCCTATTTATTTACGAGTAAGATATATTGTCCTAAATTCATTGTATTGACCAAGAACCCTAATTGATTGTAGGGATTTGAACGCAAGGACAGTTGAGCTCAACCTAGCAGAAACATCTACTCTAAAAGCCAAGAACGAGGTGGGAAACTATTTCAGTAAAAACTCAAATGCGTGTTTTACCTTTCTAAAATGTGTTATAAAATGTTTTGCTTTAAAATGAGACTGCTATGCATTGTTTTTGTGCAATTATATCTTTCCTCTGTCGTTTCCCATCGACAAGAGAGATTTATAAATGAGTTTGAAACCAGGTTCCCATAACTGAGCTAGAACTCATTTAGTAGTATGGAGTAGCGACTCCATATGATTGGGATTTTTGAAGAAATAAGGTGAAAATTTTGGTACTTGGATGTGGAATGGTGGGTGAAATTGATTATGGTGATTATGAATGTTGAATATTAAACGATCGGGTCTCAAAATGGATTGCTAAGACTAGTGCACTCAGATGACAGTATGTTGAATGTGTTACATTCCTAACTGATCATCGTAACTCGGAAGCCGGCCAACTTCCAGTTACAAACCCGAAACATATATAATAACATATAAAAAGCACGTCCGTGAAAATAAAATGATTTAGATAGCATGGATCTTTTCAACAAAACCCCATGTCTATCTGTGTGAGTTGCATAGCATGTTTCTTATATAAACGTATATTTTCGGGCATGTTTCTCATTGGGTACGACAGTACTCAGCCCCTCGCGTTATTTCTAAAACGTGCAGGTTAAGCAGCATGGATGGAAGTAGCGGGTGTAAGCAGGAGAAGCAAAGAAGTTATTTCTAAAGTTAATAGATCATGTGGCATGTATCTTCACATACATGTCACCATCACGCTATACACACGCTGCTACACTCTCTGAACTTCCTTCCCTGTTTAATTACTTAACTTTTGGATTCTGTTATTTTAAATCTTGACTCGAAGTACTTCTGTTGAATACTTTTATATTTTAAATAAAAATAAAGTCTTCCGCTTATTATTCTTGAGATGCGTTTGACAAAACCTGAAACATCAATGTAACGTGGCCCCAAATTGGGAAGGTCAGTTGGGGGCGTTACAGAGGTGGTATCAGAGCATCGGTTTTAAAGTTTCAAAGGATTTCAAAGTAATCGGAAACTTCGAGTCTTAGAATGTTTTAAAATTTGTGTGAAGTGATCGCTCATGCTTACACCCTACAACATCCTGCGCTACCTGAGGTATGATTTTAAAGTTTAAAGTTTAAAAGTTTCCCAGCTTGCAATTTTAGCAGGAATTCAATATGTTGAAAATGTTTCAATTGTTGTGAGAATGATTTGAAAATTTGAATTGAAGTGGAGATTCAGGAGGGATAAGGAGTTAAATGTTTTGATATGAATTGAGTTGAATTAATTGATTTTTGTGTTGAGCAAGGGTGCTAACACCATTGAATTGAAAGTGAATGGGAGTGTGAGTTGAGATGTTGTGTTTATGAACGTTGAGAAAGTAATGATTGGAAAAGTTTGGTGTTTTATAATGTGAAACTTTATGTGTTATCTTGGCGCCGGTAAGGCGACCTCTTTTGAAAATATGGAGTAAATTGAATGATTTATGAGATGTTGAACAATTGCAAGCTTAAAACCTCGATGATATGGCTATAGATGTGCTAGAATATAATGAGCTCGTGTATGAATAACTGGATTAATGGAGAGAATGACTGGTATGAAGCAGGACTGATGAACTATTGTGGGCCTTAAAAAGGCGATGATTTGATTGATGGTGATAATTTGATAACTGTGAGGATGGAATGAGTATATTTTGTAATACTTGAATTTAGAACTTTGACCTCATATTGCGGAATTGAAAATTTCATTGAATTGGAAAATCCTGTAGTTGGTAAAGTGTGCAGAATGCACAAGGAGCCTGGCATGACAGTCGAGACTCGAGTGAGTGTGTTTTAGCGCGAGGATTCGTTTATACCCTCGGCATGCTGTATCGGAGACTAACAGATGACCCGAGACACCGAGTTGCGCGTATTGATGTTATGTTGACCTCGGACTGATCGTTTACTATTTTGTCGTGATAGATGGATCCTAGGAGTGCAGCTTTTCGCTTTAGGAGCGCCACACCATTTGAGGAGGATAATTTGCCTAACACGTTGACGGAGTTCTGGAGTTTTTGGAGGCAAGCGAGGGGATAGGGTATCACGGATGCGGAGGCGATGGAGAGGACTACAGAGCTGATGTCATCGAGATGGACTGCTCGGACCTTGGAGCTAGCTAGAGTCCACCGTAATCAGAAGATGGGCACTCGAGGGAGTTTACAGACTTTCATTGCTGCGCTTATTCAGGAGACAGTCCTAGCTGAGGGAGTGTCGTCGATATCCTCATGGGGCACTCAGACGTCAGCGACAGGCGAGACGCCGCAGACAGGGCTTAGACCTGCCTCATCTTCTATAGCACAGATGGTAGTGCCATTAGAGCATCGATCGGGAGGATCGATCGGACCCCACTTTGATCCTGTTGGATCTTCAGGTTATGTCGATTACCAGGTGGCGTTGCAGCAGTCGTCGCCGCAGTGGACACCAGCTTTACCATCGATGCCACCTACGGCACTTGATGCACCCGCATCCACTTCACGTCCGAGAGTGCGCCCTACACCGAGCACACCCGTAGCGGCTTACATGTCATCACAACATGGATCTCAGCATGGATCGTATCATGGATCTCAGCAGGGATCTCAGCACGGATCGAAGCAGGGAGGAGCGTATGATCCTTACGCGTGGTGTGATTTTGCCACCGCCTCAGTCCAGTATCCACCGCCGCAGCAGGACCCGACCTTGCCATATGGATATCAGGATACTTTTGTACCACCAGTTCAGCAGCCACAACAGGATTTGGGAGGGCCTAGTGAGGTTAACCCGATGCATGACTATGGTCTGGATAGCGCTGAGATGTGGCCGAGGCAGACCACTAGTGGTTACGAGGATATGTTTGGAGGATTCGGGACCGCTTATGGTTATGGCACGAGTCAGGCACCGATATGCTTGTCCAGCGATACTGAAAGCAGCCGAGGGAGGAGGATGGCAGCTAGAGACAAGGGAAAGATGCCGATGAAGAATGACGATGAGGAGGAGGAGGATCCATCTGAGAAATCCGATTGAGAGTGTACTGGTTGATTACAGGCAGTTTTATTTAGAGTTGGACATCTCATTATTGCTGTTGTACCCTATTTATGATTTATTCAGGACAGAGACCGAACCTTATTTGTGGTTGAACTTTACTTTTGTTGGAACTTATTTTTTTGTGTATCGGATTGTGACGAGCGAGACTGATTGTGGTATTTGATGATTATTGTACGGAATTATTTTGGATTTAAAATATGGTATGGATTGTTTACGAGCTTTGAGTGAGTGGTGAATGAATGGCATAATCCAAGATATTATGAGCATGTTTATGTGAGGATGCTGTGAAATTGATAAATAAGTGTTGTTTTGTAGTGAAAATAATGGAGTTCATCGATCAAGGTCGAGGAAGAGGTAGAGGCCGAGGCAGGGGAAGAGGTAGAGGCCAGAGAGGCCGAGGTCGTGGAAGAGCTATTCCACAACGTGTATATGAAGAACGACTTTGGGAAGAAGATCCCGTTTACCAGGGACATGATAATATTGAAATCTTATCTGACGGAGAGAGTGCTGCGGGGCAGCAAGGACAGAATCCGCCACCTCATGGAATTGTACCAGAAATTCCATCTGTTATGTTGGTGGAAACATTCAAGAAACAACATCCACCAACTTTTGACAGAACCGGAGGACCCTCAGCCGCAGAGGATTGGATAAGAGAGCTTGAAAAGATATTCAAGCATATGAGATGCTCAGAGGATGAGAAAATAAATTGCATGTCTTATCAGCTCAAGGGGAAGGCAGATAGGTGGTGGGAGACCTATGCCAAGTCTATTGCTCCAGCACAGAGGGACAACATCAGCTGGGAAGAATTCAAAGAAGCATTCTTTGAAAAATATGTTCCGAGGCAGTACCGAAAGGAAAGAGCGGTAGAGTTTTTCTTGTTCGAACAGGGGAAGTTAACAGTGGAGGAATATGATACCAAGTTTGGAGAGCTGCTCCAGATGGCTCCGCATCTGGCGGACACGCCACAGAAGATGGCAGAGAAGTTCAGAGATGGATTGTGCGAGGAAATTCGCACACAATTGGCGACCATGAAGGGGTTAAGTTATCAGGAACTGTTGAGTCATGCTTTGGACATAGAAGCGTCCAAAAACATGAAGAAGATTCCCGCGTGGGGAGTGCAGGAGGCACAGGCTTCAGGCTCGAATCAGAAGAGGAAGTTTGAAGAGCCACTGAGGCAATATGTGCAGGGTCAGGGCAATCAGAAGCGCCATGACCAAGGTAGACCGCAGAACTTTCAGGGTAGGCCAGACTATCAGAACTTCCAGAGGTTTAATCCTCATCAGGCTCAGAGGCGGGATCAAGCTGGACCGCAATACTGCCAAAGGTGTGGCAGAAAGCATACTGGGAATTGCCAAGGAAATGCGATCAGATGCTTTAGCTGCGGAGGGCAAGGACATTATGCTAACAACTGCCCTACGCCACCAGCACAAGGAGGCAACCGGCAGAACTTCCAGAGGCCGGCGAATCAACATCTGAAGGCTATCAGAGGACACCGCCAACCATGGAGAGGAAATGCTGGAAACAGGGGAGGTGGAAGGCAAGGAAATCAGGCGCCACCCAAGAACCAAGAGGGAAACCAGCAGGGCGGAGATGGTCAGCAGAGGAGAGCCCGAGCCTATGCATTGGACGGGAATCAGGATGAAGGTAACCTGGCAGGTATGGGATGCATTAATGATATACCTGTCATGGTATTATTTGATACGGGAGCATCGCATACATTCATCTCATCAGCATGTGTTGAGGCATTGGGACTTAAAGTAGAAAAGAATAGTCAGCACTTGAACGTAGCAATACCTTAAGGAGAAACAACTACTTCTACTTTAGTGTGCCAAGACTTGAGAATCAAGATGAACGAGAATGAAATTCAAGTAGCTGAGCTGAATGTCTTGGATATTCACGATGTAGACGTAATCCTAGGAATGGATTGGCTGTCGGAGAACAAGACGACGATTTTGTGTTGTGAGAGAATAGTAATCATTCCTCAGCTAGGGAATGAGGAGGCCTTTGTACATGGATTTAAGAAAAGACAGAGAGTACCCGTAATTTCAGCGATACAGGCAATAAAGTTGTTGCGCAAGATGGGAAATCAAGCCTTCTTAGTGTATCTGGAAGGAGAAGAGAAACCTGAGCTGACAGTGCAAGATGTTCCAATCGTGAGAGAATTTGAGGACGTATTTCCAAAGGAATTATTAGGATTGCCGCCAGACAGGCAAGTAGAGTTCACCATTGATCTAGAACCAGGTGCGGCACCAATTTCTAAAGCGCCGTACCGCATGGCACCAAAGGAATTACAAGAACTGAAAGTCCAGTTGCACGAACTTTTGGATATGGGATATATCAGGCCTAGTGTGTCACCATGGGGAGCACCGGTTCTATTTGTGAAGAAGAAAGATGGGTCGATGCGTATGTGCATTGACTACAGGGAGCTAAATAAATTGACACTGAAGAACAGATACCCATTACCGAGAATCAATGATCTTTTCGATCAGCTCATAGGAGCTAAGGTGTTTTCTAAGATTGATCTTCGATCAGGGTACCATCAGTTGAAGATTCGGAAGGAGGACATTCCGAAAACAACATTCAGAACTAGATACGGTCACTACGAGTTTGTAGTAATGTCGTTTGGGCTTACGAATGCTCCTACAGTATTCATGGATCTGATGAACCGAGTATTCCATCCGTATCTGGACAACTTCGTGTTGGTGTTCATAGATGATATTCTGATATACTCGAAGAGCGAAGCCGAGCACGAGCAACATCTGAGAACAGTCTTACAGACCTTAAGAGATGAGAAGTTGTACGCCAAATTCAGCAAGTGTGAGTTTTGGCTGAGAGAAGTGACATTCTTGGGTCACATTGTATCGGGTGATGGAATCAAGGTAGATCCAGCCAAGATTCAAACAGTGATGGACTGGAAATCACCAACTACGCCAAACAAAATTCGTAGTTTTCTGGGTCTAGCAGGTTATTACAGGAGATTCATTGAGGGCTTTTCGAAGATTGCGAAGCCGATGACCCAGTTACTACGAAAGAATGTGAAGTTTGAATGGTCAGAGGAATGTGAGAAGAGCTTCCAGAAGTTGAAGCAGTTGCTAACCACTGCGCCAGTTTTAGCAGTGCCAGAGCCAGGTAGGAACTTTGAAGTTTACACTGATGCTTCGAAGAATGTGTTAGGTTGTGTTTTGATGCAAGACGGAAAGGTGATAGCATATGCGTCAAGGCAATTAAGACCGCACGAAGTGAATTATCCAACTCATGATTTGGAATTAGCGGCAGTGATTCATGCGTTGAAGATTTGGAGACACTATCTCTATGGTGTGAAGTGTGCCATATTCACGGATCATAAGAGTTTGAAGTATTTCTTCGAACAAAAGAATCTGAATATAAGGCAAAGGAGATGGTTGGAACTTGTGAATGATTACGATCTGACGATTAATTATCATCCAGGCAAAGCCAATTCAGTAGCAGATGCTTTGAGCAGGAAGGGAGAAGCTCAGTTGGGCTGTATGCTTACAAGAGAGAATAGCTTGATCAGGGAATTTGAGAAGCTCAGTCTAGAAGTAATATCACCCGCAGAAAGGAAGAGATGTGATCTGGCGATTTTAACAGTGATACCAGATTTAAGGGACAGGATAATCAAGGCACAGAGAGGAGACACCGAGATTGAGAAACTGCGCCAGAAATTAAGGATGAAGTCAGTGGGAGAATATCGTGAGGCACCCGATAATGCTCTATTATTCAGGGACAGGATTTTAGTACCAAGCAACGAAGAGTTGAGAGAAGAGATTATGAGTGAGGCACATGATACGCCGTATACCGCTCACCCAGGAAGTACTAAGATGTACCAAGATCTGAAAACTAAGTATTGGTGGGATGGTATGAAGAAGGATGTAGCCTTATATGTGGAAAGGTGTCTGGTATGTCAGCAAGTTAAGGCATTACATCAACGGCCGTATGGGAAGTTGCAACCGTTAGACATTCCTGAATAGAAATGGGAACATATCACTATGGACTTCGTAACGGGGTTACCGAGGTCACAGAAAGGAAATACGGTGATATGGGTTATAGTGGATCGTCTAACAAAAAGTGCTCACTTCTTACCGATTAAGGTGAATTATGGTTCAGATAAGCTCGCACAGATATATGTCCGAGAGATAGTCAGACTGCATGGAGTACCGAAATCTATTACGTCTGACAGAGATGCGAAGTTTACATCTCGATTCTGGATGAGTTTACAACAGGAATTGGGGACTCGCCTGAATTTCAGCACGGTGTTTCACCCTCAATCAGATGGTCAATCCGAGAGAACCATCCAAACTCTCGAAGATATGCTGAGAACGGTAGTCTTAGACCGAGGAAGCAGTTGGGAGCCGATTTTGCTTTTGATTGAATTCGCATATAACAATAGTTATCAAGTGTAACAGCCGTCCCCCTCGGGCCTTGCCCCTTGCGGGCGAACTACCTTCCGGGTTTGGACTTTCAGGTCTGCAGCCCAATACACCCCAACCCATCTCTGGTCCTGAAGCACTGCGTGCCAGTAACTCCCAGCGGGTTGTTGAGAGGGAGGATTGAACCCCAGACCTCTCCTTTAACACCAAGCCTTAATGCTTTGGTGTAACCAGTTATATTTATGCAAGAGTATAAATAGTGGGAATTATAATGTAAGCTTTTTTCCACCTTATTTTATATCTTAGAAAGAGAAAGTTAGAGAGAGAGACTCCCCACCCTTTCAAACCCGTCAGCCACATTCCAGCCCGTTTTCCGGCCGATTCCGATCTCTGACCGGCGAGCGACCACCACCATCTTGTAGTACTCTTCAAGAGCTTCGAATTGAGTACTCGTGGGCTCCAAGAGGACGAGCAACGAGTGAGATATCGGATATTGAAGTTAAGGTGGGTTTTTAGTGCGATTTCAAGTTTTAATTCTTATATCTTGTGGTTTCGGCCGTGAATCGGTGTTTTGATGAGTTATTCGTGCTCCCCATTGTATAGGGAACACTCGAAAGGCAAGAAACATCAAATTGGACGCCGAAAATCGCACCCGCCGCCGCGAACGGAGGAGCTCCGGCGAGGTATTCCACGTCCTCATTTTCCATCTTATTTTCGTATTTCAAGGGTAGATTCTTGTTCTTTGACGTTAGAGGAGTTGGAATATGTGATTGCATGTGTCATCGGCCGGCAAAATCGCAAGATATGGCAATTTGCAGGTTCAGCTCCGGCGAAACCCGCGAAGGAGACAACTCCTGTCGATCGACAGGAATTGTGTCGATCGACAGGGGGTCGATCGATGGGATGTTGTCAAACCAGTCCTGTCGATCGACAGAATGTATTTCTATCGACAAAAAGGTTGTCGACAGGAGGCATATCGAGCCACTTCTGTCGATCGATAGGGTCAGTCGATATGAATATGTCGACCCGATTATGTCGACCGAGTTGAACCTGTGTCGACCAGGGTTGTGTCGACCGACACAGACCCTGTCGATCGACACAGAGGCCTGAAATGTTATAAGTTGTTGTTCTATCCTAGTTCTTTCGAGTCCTATTTATTTACGAGTAAGATATACTGTCCTAGATTCATTGTATTGACCAAGAGCCCTAATTGATTGTAGGGATTTGAACGCAAGGACAGTTGAGCTCAACCTAGCAGAAACATCTACTCTAAAAGCCAAGAACGAGGTGGGAAACTATTTCAATAAAAACTCAAATGCGTGTTTTACCTTTCCAAAATGTGTTATAAAATGTTTTGCTTTAAAATGAGACTGCTATGCATTGTTTTTGTGCTATTATATCTGTCCTCTGTCGTTTCCCATCGACAAGAGAGATTTATAAATGAGTTTGGAACCAGGTTCCCATAACTGAGCTAGAACTCATTTAGTAGTATGGAGTAGCGACTCCATATGATTGGGATTTTTGAAGAAATAAGGTGAAAATTGTGGTACTTGGATGTGGAATGGTGGGTGAAATTGATTATGGTGATTATGAATGTTGAATATTAAACGATCGGGTCTCAAAATGGATTGCTGAGACTAGTGCACTCAGATGACAGTATGTTGAATGTGTTACATTCCTAACTGGTCATCGTAACTCGGAAGCCGGCCAACTTCCAGTTACAAACCCGAAACAGATATAATAACATATAAAAAGCACGTGCGTGAAAATAAAATGATTTAGATAGCATGGATCTTTTCAACAAAACCCCATGTCTATCTGTGTGAGTTGCATAGCATGTTTCTTATATAAACGTACATTTTCGGGCATGTTTCTCATTGGGTACGACAGTACTCAGCCCCTCGCGTTATTTCTAAAATGTGCAGGTTAAGCAGCATGGATGGAAGTAGCGGGTGTAAGCAGGAGAAGCAAAGAAGTTATTTCTAAAGTTAATAGATCATGTGGCATATATCTTCACATACATGTCACCATCACGCTACACACACGCTGCTACACTCTCTGAACTTCCTTCCCTATTTAATTACTTAACTTTTGGATTCTGTTATTTTAAATCTTGACTCGAAGTACTTCTGTTGAATACTTTTATATTTTAAATAAAATTAAAGTCTTCCGCTTATTATTCTTGAGATGCGGTTGACAAAACCTGAAACATCAATGTAACGTGGCCCCAAATTGGGAAGGTCAGTTGGGGGCATTACAGGCAATTTGATGATTCATCCATCTACGTGGGTGGAGAGGAAAGGTTGGTTTACATCCCAATGACCAATCTTTCTAGACAGTATCTAAGAAATAGCATCCAATCGCTTCTGGATTCCGAAAATATTCTGCTTCAGTATAATCTCTATTATACAGGCCAGTGTCGCAGTGGAAGAAATGTAAGATCGTTGTTGGCGATGGATGTGATCTGCAGCGGCTTTGCTCTAACTTTTCAGAGCCCAACGTTTATGTTGTTTTCAACAATGTAAACAACATTGGTGTTGGGAGTTCTCAGCGGGAGCCATCCCCGTACAGGCCATTCATATCTTCCTTCAGTCCACCGCCGAATGCTACTTTCAGTCCATGTCTGGAGGAAATTCGAAGGTTCGATTCTTCTATGTTCTTTGGTCAACCTTTCGAAGGTGGTGCAAGCGGGAGTTCACATATTTCCGACTTAAATGAGGGTGGTGGTTCAGAGGAGTCTGATGATGCTGTTAATGAGGAGGAGGCTAAAGACTCGTCTGAGTCCGAGGAGGAGGCTGAAGACTTGGCTGAGTCCGAGGATGAGAATTTCAACCAATCTTTAATGCATTGTACGGTGGCTGAATTTTCAGCGTGGGTGCAATCTGTTGGTGGTATGAATGCTTTGTTTCAAATCTTTTGCCGGCTCATCCTCTACCTGAAGGTATGGAAGTCCAATTAAATAATTGGTTACTTCCAATCATTCCATTGGATACTTCTGATTCACCAGTCCTGCAAGACGTCGCAGCTATTTTCGAATGCGATTTAATTTTAAAATAAACCTAACTCTCGAATATTTTGTAATTCCAATTTTTTTTATCCTCCAAAATATTTTTACAAAGATAAAAGGAATAAAATTAAATATATATTCATTGTTGTTTGAAAAAGTACCACTGACACACTGTTTTAATTGAATCTTGAACTTTTGGGTATTTTGGATATGAGTTATAAGAATTGGGTATATTTGAAATGTCAATAGGGGTAAATGGGTATTTTGAATTTCTCTCTCAATAAATAAATAATCTAGAAGTAGTATTAAATGTGTTTTTGGAGGGAAAATGACATTTTCGTAAATATTTGAAACTTCTTGCTTTTATATATATACTAGTATTTCTCCCGTGTGTTGCAATGAATTATTAAATTTAAATACTGTTTCAAAAAATTATAAATATATCAAGCATTATTTATGATTTATTTTTTTGGATAGGTATAGATTAATTTTAAACCCACACACTCACTCACACACCCAAATGTCCCCCGAGAAAGGTCGAACTTGTGACTCTCTCAATCATGTATAAGTGTAAATATTGTATATATAATAATTAGTGTTTGATAGATATGATAAAGGTTATACGTTTTCAACTTGATGTGTCCATGCTTTATTTTATTAAACACAAAATAAAAAAATTAGTAATTTACTTAAAATAAAAAATCAAATTGTTGTACCGATGTTTTATTTTATTTGAACATATAAATAATACTAATTTATGTAAAATAAAAGCAAATTATACCTTTTGTGTTAATTTTATTTGAATTACTCGTTTTAAAGATTTCTTATTGACGAGCTATAGAAATAGCACCTATTAAAGCGACTAAAAGGATTATTGAAATGAGGTGATTATTTAAAATATATATGATTATTACTATTTTGTCCTCACAGCCCTAATACATCATTTTTCTTAGAAAAAATACAGTCACTTTAATTAAAGATATTTTTTATTTATTTTCCTAATCTCCAGCAATATCACCTTCTACATCGAAAAATGGTGATACATATTTTAGCTTCAGGAAATATACTATCACTTTTGCTTTATGTTTCAATCGAGTTTCCCATTTTCCTTCCATTCCATAATTAACTTCTAGATGGGAAGAAACTATACCAAAGTCAGTGGTAAAAAAAATATGAATTCAATTGAAAATTATATTTCATCACACATCTTCACTCTCACAGGAAAACTGCACAAAATAATAAAGAAAGCCCACATAAACCTTCAAGAAAGTTCAAGAAAAGAAAAAGTAAACCACCCAAGTTGAAAAAATAAATTAAATATTGAAATGCCGATAGAAAATGAATATAGTATGTTCGGGATTATTGTGTTTGCTGTTTTGGTTGTGGCGGTTTTTGGAATGTGCGCAGCCATAGACACCAGTCACACCACCACCATCATGCCAACGAAAATAAATCGAAAAACATATTAATTTATGGTGTAACATTTTTTAGTAAAAAAAGAAAAAGAATAAATTTGATGTTAGGGCAAAATAGTAATATAAATAATTAATTATATTTATTTTAAATAAAAGGGCTGTGAAGAGAAATTTTGTGACTGTGTTTAGAATCAATCACCCATTGAAATGAGTTCAAATCTATATATATATATTAAAACAATACCGGAGACAAATTTTGGAAATATTAAGTTGCATTAATTGTTCATTAATTTAACTATTCAGTTCATTAATTATTGTATAAAACTTTCTATAATTATTTCATGTGTTGAATTACAATCAAATATTTAAAAAAATGTAATATTTTAATCTAAATATCTTAGGAAAATATGTGTAAATCAGCTAGATTATTTTTTACTTAATTATTAATTCTCTGAAATTAATCTATTATTTTAGGAAAGTATGTATAAATCAATTAGATTGATTTGACTTTATCTATATCTATATCTATATATATTAAAACAATAACGGATGTAATATATGGTAAGTTTCAGTTGCATTAATGGTTCATTAAATGGACTACTCACTTCATTAATTATTGTGTTAAACATTCTATATTTATTTCACTTTGTATTTTCACAATTTTTTCAGGAAATATGTAGAAATTAATTAGATTGATTTTTCCTAAATTATTAATCTATATATTTTAGGAGAATATGTATAAATGAATTACAAATAAATTAGATTGATTTTAGAAGAATACACGTCAATGTTTTTTAGGAAAATATATATATCTTAAATTGAATTAAATTCATTATAGGGATTCTTTAATATTAAAATGTGAACTTTATGGAAACTGGGGTACACAAATAAATCTTATAATTAATCTATATATTTTAGGGAATATTTATATCTAAATTTATATATTATCTATATCTATATCTATATATATATACTAAAACAATACCGGATTATATATTTGAAAATTTTAAGTTGCATTAATGGTTCATTAATTGAACTATTAAGTTTATTAATTATTATGTTAAACATTCTATAAATATTTATCTATGCTTTGAATTTTTTTTAAGAAATTAAATATATAAGATTATAGTTAATATTTCTATAGGAATATATGTATAAATCAATTAGATGATTTTTCCTTAAATTAATAATTCTATAGAATTAATATATTGAAATTCCGGAATATTATTTTACCCCAAAAACAAAAGTTGCATGAAATATGAAAATTGTATAATTTTTTTTATAATATTATAAATTGTATGAAATATTAAAATTTGTAATGGTTTGTTATATTTGTTTTAAATCCGCATAACTCTAAACGAAAAAGTTCTTTTGAATTATTAATTTTTTTGCACCATTTATTTTTTATTTTAAGAAATAACATAAAAATATTAAATCTATATATATATTAAAAAGACCGGACACAATTTATAGAAGTATTCAGATGTATTAATTATTTATTAGTTAACTGCTCAATTAATTAATTATTGAGTAAAATATTTTATAATTATTTTACTATGTTTTGAATTCTCATCAAATTCAAGAAAGAAAATATGAAAGATTTTAATCAATAAATTTTTTGAAAATATGTATAAATCAATTAGATTGATTTTTCCTTATTTACTAATTCCCTATAATTAATCTATATATTTTAGGAAAATATGTGTAAATAAATTTTACTTTAATTATTATTTTCCATAACATGTATTAATTTTCAATGAAAATACGTATCAAATAAAGTTAGATTCATTTTGGGGAATTAGCATATGCTTTAATCAGTTAAGCGTACAATAATATATGTGGGGATTATTATTTCTGAAGGACAAATATTTTTATGATTATTTTAATACAAATAATTATAATCAATGTTAGATTATAAGAAAATTAGGTATACAAAGTAAATCAGAACTAATCTATAGATTTTAGGAAATATACATTAAATCAATTAGATTGATTTTTCCTTAATTATTAATTCCTTAAATTAACTATATATTTTAGGAAAATATGCATAAATCAATTAGAATTCAATTAGATTGATTTTACTCAAATTATTATTACCCTAACATGTGTCAATTAATTCTAGATAATAAATCTTACCTAATGAAATGTTGAAGTTGATAGAGAAAATGGAATAATTTATTTTGTTATGGAAAACATTGAATGACATTTACATTAATGATCCAATATATTAATTCATAGCTTGAAAATTTTATATTTAGGAATGATTTTCGTAAAATCATAAACTCAAATCATGGGATTCAATTGATATTCCATAAAATTTTAGATTTTGTGCAGTACATTATTAAATCAAAAATCACTATAAATACTAGATCATATGTCGAGAATCTGAAAATATGAGACAATCATTTACTTCTTCTTCTTCTTCTTCTTCTTTTTTTTTTTTGATAGTTTTAGGGTGATGGTACTTATAGAAGCGAAGTTGAAAAAGAATAATGTTCTACTTTGAGTAGAATATTGTTATTATAGAAATGATAGATACAAATAATGTATTATTTTGCAGATTATGTTACGCTTTGTGGTGGTGGTGATCAAGGTTGCAAAGATGAATTTTTTATATTTTAATAATCAAGATCTTTATTGCATTATATATATATATATATATATATATATATATATATATATATA